>JBCATW010000175.1:0-10771 GCA_038406705.1 Eurycea bislineata
TCAAATGGGCGATACACGGGAGCGGCTGGGTTCTCGGAATCCCGCCCTCAATTGTTGCTCGTACCAAAAGTGTAGAATTGAGTAACAACATTCAAGACATCGTTTGAAATGCTAAAACAAACGTATTTGTTCATAATGTTTTTTGTTAATTTAGTTTTAATGGTCTATAATGGCACAAACGGGGTGGTGGTTGTGGAGGGAAGACTTCTATGCTGTGGCAAGTGGTGGAGGAGGGAGCTCTGAAAATATACCATGCAGAAAACGAATTGGGGCATAACCCCCTCGTGGACGTGACAATGGCTAATGCACATATTAATTGGCAAATTTGTACCTATAATGTTAAAGGGCTCAATTCCCCCGTAAAGAGGATACGACTATTTAGAGAGCTAGAGGATAGAAAGGTAGCAATAGTGCTTTTGCAAGAGACTCATTTGCTCCGTAAAGATGTAAAACTCTTGAAGTCTAACATATACACACATCAATATCATTCCTCAGCTCGTACTAAAACAGCAGGGGTATCAGTCCTCATACACAAAAATATACCATTTACACTGGAATCGCAGGAATGTGACAAGGAGGGAAGGTATATTATAGTAAAAGGTAGAATTAAGTTTACGGAGGTCACGATTGCTTCAATTTATGCTCCCAATCAGGGACAGATTCCCTTTTTACAAAACTTCTTTGATATGTTGATGGGTAAGCATTCTGGATCCCTAATAGTTGGGGGTGATTTTAATGCAGTATGGTCACCTCAAACAGACAGAACTAGCAACGTATAGTCCACATCTCAAGCACTTTCAAAACGGGTAAAAACAGCTATAAATAACTTGGGGCTAATAGACGTATGGAGGGCCCAACACCCGGAGGTGAAAAAATATTAATTTTATTCATATATTCACAAAACATCCTCCCGTATTGACTACTTATTGATAGACGCCAGGGCATCCCAAACAATTAGAAATACGGATATCCCCCCATTACATTCTCAGACCACTCACCAGTGCTAGCAGATATTCCGAGAGGGTGGTTAAATCGTCTAACGTCGCGATGGAGATTTAATAAATTTATCCTACAGGATCAAATGGCTATACCCTCACTAGAAAGGGAAATTAAAGCATACATAGATACCCATAGGAATACAGACACTCCGATAGATATAATTTGGGACGCTTTTAAGGCAGTATTGAGGGGAGAATGTATTTCCCTTCAGTCGGCCTCCAACAAAAGACGTGCTCGAATTAAAGAAGAAATGGAAACTACTTTAACAACTACACAACAAGCACATGTAGATAAACCTAGCAGACAAAACTATAGAGCATGGCAAGCTGCAAAAACAGCATTTAACTCTCTAGAAAACAACAAAACTCAAATGACGCTCCTGAGGTTAAAACAGCGCTTCTATGAAAAAGGTGATAAATCGGATAAATTATTGGCAAACAGACTCCGTATACAACAATCATCTAGAATTATCCCATCTATTGAATCAGAGGGAGTATGGCACACTACAGATGCAGACAAAGCAAAAGCCTTCGCAGATTATTACTCTAACCTATATAAATCAGAAAACCTCTCATTAGACAAGGCCCAAAAATATATCCATACAGCGAATCTCCAAAAAATTTCACCGGAAACTAGAGAAGAATTAGAAAGTCCCATTTCAGCTCAAGAAATATTGCAAGCAATCAGACAGCTCCCTTCAAATAAAGCGCCTGGGCCAGACGGCATCCCAATTGAGTTTTATAAACATTTTAAACACATATTACTGCCTCTATTGTGCCCTTTATTTAATTCCTTCCATGAAATGGGCTCAGTTACCCAGACAATGCAAGAAGCCACCATAACACTGTTCCCTAAACCGGGTAAAAACACATCCTACTGTGCGTCATATCGCCCAATATCTCTTCTAAATGTAGACGTAAAAATATACACAAAGATATTGGCAAATCGCCTTTCCCCAATTTTACCGTCTATTGTTAACCCAGACCAATCTGGGTTCGTCAGGGATAGAGCAGCAGGAGACAATGTCCGGCGAATCATACACATAATGGACAAAGCTAGTAGAAGTCAATACTCATCCTTCCTCCTGGCCCTAGATGCTGAAAAAGCATTTGATAGGGTGGAATGGCCCTTTTTGAGAGCTACACTCGCTGAAATAGGCTTTGGCCCTAGGTATATTAATATGATTTTTGCAAATTATGCTTCTCCTTCTGCCCGCATTTTAGTAAATGGGACCTTATCAGAACAATTAAAATTTAACCAGGGGTACCCGTCAGGGATGTCCTTTATTCCCCTTATTATTTGTTTTAAGCATTGAACCAGGGCCTGACATTCGGGTCTGAAATGCGCGATTCGCGCATTTCTGACACGAATCCCGTTTTTTTTATGAGGCAAAGCGGGCGTTTCCCGCGCGGGGCTGTCAGTCTTCCCGCAAATTTGTGGCACTGTGCGCGCCGGTGCCCTGTCTGACTGATGTCAGCAACAGCCAATCAGAGTAACACAGGTTTGAGCTGCGTTACTCTGATTGGCATCGCAGAAGAATTGTAGCCTGCCCCTGCCTGCCTACGTGACATCTGACGTCACCACAGAAGTCACGTAGGCAGGCTCTTTCCGCGCTGGGCAGGTTGCTGGTCGGGCGCTGCAGCAGTTGTTGGAAGGCGGCGAAGGCTGGGCTGGTCGTGCACTGCAGCCGTCGGAAGGCGGCGAAGGCTGGGCTGGTCGCGCGCTGCAGCCGTCGGAAGGCGGCGAAGGCTGGGCTGGTCACGCGCTGCAGCCGTTGGAAGGCGGCGAAGGCTGGGGAGACGCTCGCGCCATGGCAGGTGCTGGGCCCGCGTGAGTACCTATGCCTCAAACAGATCGGCCACGTAGATATTGATAGGAAGTACCATAGTGCTAAAGGCTGTTAATGACCCAAAATAATTTGAGATACTAAAGAAAGGTTGGGTTTAAAAAGTGATTTTCCTTAAAATGTATTTGATAATTGTATATTGATTGTTAAATTAAAGTTGACACCAGAACATAATACAAAGAAGAAAACAGCACAAATTGCATACGGGTGAGATCATCAGATTTGAGCAGAATGGTTATCTAGAGAAAGAAAATGGAGCAGCTAGGAGCAAGGGTCAGGACAGGAAGAGTAGGCTAAGGATGGATATTCCGTTGCCAAGTGGTTTGGCTGGTACCGTGGAAGGCGTAGAGTGTGGTGTTGGCCGCTTGTCGGACGGCTTAGTCTGGTTATGTGGAGAGTTCTTTGTAGCCGATGTTTTGGCTGCGGAGGTCTTTGCTTTGGTTGGCTTGCTGGTTCCATTCTCTGCTGCCGGGGCCTCTGTCCGAACTTCCCCATTGGTGGGAGGATGGGAAGGCTCACTGACCTCCATCTTGTTGCACACACAGGTCAAAAACTGCAGACTTCAGAGGAGTTGTGCCCACAAAATTAGATACGCCGGTCGCTTGATACCTGGAAGCGGGTCCGCCTGGGCGCAGTGCTGCGAGTGCGACCCCCTCGGTGCGGGTGGTGGTGGTGAGTGTTGGGTGGGGTGCGGATCCGGCCGGTCGGAGTCCCAGAGCGCGCTTTGTCTGCTCCGCCCGCTCCCTCCCATGTGTGGATATGTGTCATTCAGAGTGAAAAGCAAAAGCAGAGGAGAGTAATGGGGATTAAAAAGCATACAAAGTGTGGAGAAGTTAAATGGAGAAAATGGATTAAGTTTAATCAGCAGATTATAGGGAGCAAGAAGACTGGTCAATTAGGAGGATTCAGTGAGTATGAAGGGAAAAGAACAAGCAATGGTAACAAGAGGAGACAGAGGATAACACACCAATCATAACTGCTTTTAAAGTTAGTGAAAAATGTCAGAAGCCATATAGAGGGAGTAAGGGAGAGCAAAGTAGGACACAAGTAAGCTGTTGGTCACACCCCAGTGAGATAGAACAGTTAGCTGAATGCTTGCCTCAGATATCTGCATTTACCCTGATGTTTATAGTTTTAATGCCAGTAGGGCTGAATCAGCCTCTCTTTCTTCCAAGCTAGATACCCTAATACATTACAAGTTTGTTATTGAGAGTATGTTTAGGGTAAAATATTTGTTAATGAGTTAAATGTTGGTATTGCGAGTTTAAAGAAACATGTTTAACTGTTTGAAACAGGTGTAAAATAATGTTTTCCTTTTCATGTTGCACCTTATGGAGCAACATGAAAAATAAACTATTTTAAAGGGCACAAAGGTATTTTTGTTAAATCTCTCTTTTTCATTTGTTGTTAAAAAATATGTAAAGCCTGGCGTTTTACATGGTTTCGAAATTGTAATTGAAGAACAATTTCAAAATGTTTAGTTACCCCTGTTCCAACGTAAAGTGGGGACTTTGAAAAAACATTGTCGGCAAATGTAATGACAATGAGAAAAATTGTCACTAACTGACAATTTTTCTAGTTTGGAATTTAGTGGTAGCTGCCAAAATATTTTTTATTTTTGTGTTAAGTTTGGCAGTTGCTGCCAAAATTAACAATGGCATGGGCATTGCACAGTACAGTATAATGCATAATATGTGATTGAAAACAATATTAAAGTCCATTAGCTCAGTTCATATAAGTAAAAATATTGTTGACAAACTATAAAAGTACAATATAGGCAGTTTGTTATGCTCTGAAGCAGTATTATGAGAGGTCTTGAAACATGTAAAGAGGGGGAGTAGTATTTGGACAATTAAAAACATGTGAAAGAATAACTGCGAATGATGGAGCGAGATTTATTGATTGATTTAACGCCAACTGTCTACCACTCCAACGTACTCACTTAAATGAATCATAGTGACTCCAGGGCAGGACCAACTCTCATTATTCTCCTGTGGGACTAAATTCCTGTGCACGGCTCACGTCCAAACACCCCCCACCTGCCGTGTATCACCCAGCAAAGCAGAGATTAACATTAAAAGGAAAGCTAAAGTAAACCAGTCTAATGCAAATTAGCAATTGGCAGGTGACAGTAAATGATCATGTTGCTTTTTTTACACCAATAGGTATTGTATTACTTCCTCAAGGCCAAGTGTAAATTGAGTGCCCCTGTGTGCCCTTTGTATTGTATAAATATATTACAAAAATATTTTCATGTGGATTCCAGAACTAAGGGGAGGGGATTATTGGTTGAAGTGCCAGACACAATCTAGTAACTATCTGTTGAATACTGTAAGAATTGGTATTTTTTCCCAGGCCACGCCATAGGAAATACTTATTTATTTCTGTTTTTTTGTTAGGAAAGTGACCAACTCATTGAAAGATAAAATGAGCATAGAGAAGGAGAGTTCGGCATTATTTAACTGGCTTAAGAGGGCAGCAGCAGGCCCTGCAAGAATAGAAAAAGATAAAAATCCAATGCTTGAAGAAGGCAATTGCAATTCAGTCCAGGATGATGAGACCGCCTCACATAGTCAGATTGAGAATACCCAAGAGGAAGTCCAGAGCAGCATATGCACTCAGTCAGACATTACTGAAATTGCCCAGTCTGATGATGCCCAACCCCAAAAATGTAGAATGTCACAGAAAATAAAAAGAGATAAATTTCAGGCCCGCTGGTTACAAATATACAAGTGGCTAAAATTATCCTCCTCTGGCCTAATGATGTGTACTGTTTGTCAAGCAACTGGAAGTTTACCATTTGCAAGTCGTTGCTACAAAACCTCAACAATTTCCAGACACGACCGCTCCTCAAACCATTTAATGGCCTTAAAGAGGAAGAAAGAAACAAGAAAGTCCAGACTAGGAATGCAGAAGGCAATGAGTAATGCTGAAAATCAAAGTGATGACCAGATAACAGGCTTGATGAAAGCAGCTTTCTTCATTGCAGAAATGGTAAGCATGCACTCATCGCACTCCAGTTCTTAAATCACATTTTTGGCCAGTTACTACAATTAAAATGTTTCTTTTTTTTTTTAATAGGAATTTCCAAATGCCAGCTTCCCAGATTTGGTCAAATTTCTTAAAGATATGGATTGTCCTGCATATAATTATGTCAATTTAGATGGTAGTTATGGCACATATGTGAATACAAAAGGCCTGGAGGGCATGCACGAATCAATTGCCACCGTGCTGGAAAATCAAGTGGATTCTGCAATCCAAGAAAGTCCTTTTGTAGCACTTATGCTGGATGAGTCCACAGATGTCAGTAACAGTAAAAGGCTAATTTTGTACATGAGGCTACTGGAAAACAACAAGGTGTGCACAAAGCTATATGGGAATATTGAGGTAATGGATGGCAGAGCAGAAACCATAATGAAGGCCATAATGGAGAAGATTACAGAGAAAGGTATAGCATGTCAAAAGATCATTGCTGTGTGTACGGATGGTGCATCGGTAATGACAGGGCGTATTGGAGGTGTTGTGCAGAAGATGAAAATGCAAGTAAATGAAGATTTAATTGGCATTCATTGTATAGCGCATAGACTCTCTCTGTGTGTCAGTGATGCAGCAAAGACAGTTGACAAAATGAAAAAATACCAATTGGACGTGAGATCTGTGTTTGTGTATTTTAGCAATTCAGCCATCAGAAGCAACAAACTCCATGAAATTCAGAATCTGTTAGAGGAACCAGTCCTCAAATATACACAGCCTCATACAGTTCGATGGCTCTCTATTTATTCTGCAGTCCAAGTACTGTATAAGACTGTGAAGTCTTTGAGACAAGCACTTGAACATATTACATCATCAAATGCACAAGATGCTCAAGCCAAAGGTCTATTGCTATCTGTCAGGCAGTTCAGCTTTGTTGCCTTGACTCACTTAATGATGGATATTTTACCTCCAGTTTCCATGCTTTCTAAGCATTTTCAAAAAGAGAATCTTGATTTTTCGACTATTCAGCCCATGGTGACCAGTACCAAAGAATCTCTGAAACCGCTTTTAGAAAATCCTGGGCTTTATGAGAGAGAATTCTTTGAAAATGTAGACCCTGCAAATAAATTCAAAGGAGACAAACTTTTTGAGTGTCAGTCACAGAAACCTGCTTTTGACAACACAAAAAGTAGGTTCATTTCTACACTACTGGAAGAAATAGATCGAAGATTCCCACAGGACTCGCTCAGTGTTATAGACTGCCTTAGTATTTTAGAGCCACGGAATGCTGCTGCAGCCAAGAAGAGAGAAGGCTTCTCATCCTATGGTGAAGATAAACTCAATGTACTCATCAAGCAGTTTAAAATTCAAGATTCTGCTGCAGCACTATCTCAGTTTGTCATGCTAAAACAACTTATGGTCTCCAATGCTAGTTATTCAAAAATGTCTTTTAAGGAATTTGGGGAAAAGATTCTAGAGGATCATCAAGGCGAATTTGCAGAGATGGAAAAACTCATCCAGATTGGGCTAGTCATTCCTGTCACAACTGTAGACTGTGAGAGAGGTTTTAGTACCCAGAACCGCATCAAAAACAAATTTCGCAATTCATTGAATAACAAGAACTTGAATTCTTTAATGTTTATAAGTGAGCTGGCACCCCCTAGGTCGGAATTTGACTTTGCAGAGGCAGTACAAGTATGGCGTACCAAGAAGAAACGCAGAATACATGCGACTACTGGGACGCCAGTAGACACGAGCATGTAAAGTTTTGCACTGTTTACCTGTAAAATAATTTGGAATTAATCTTGTTAATCTAAACGATGTCCAGTTCTTAAACTTGTTGATAATGTTGCACTTTTACTCAGACTGATATTCGAAATTCCCCATTACTGCTGCATTTGTTCCAACGGCCAGTAAAATTGGTAATCTCTTATGGGCAACTAAGGCCTCTGGCACTCTCACTGTGCCCTTTCTTTAAATAAATAAATCAAATAAGCAAGCTGGTCAAACAGCCACCGGTCCTTCTTGGGCAATAGGACTTGAAACCAGTGAAGTTTTAATTGGAGACTGTAGAAAAAGGTTTATATTAAGGTGAGCCAAATGAAGTCCACCAAGAACATTTGAACTTTTCAGTCAGTTTCCAGTGTTTTGCTCGGATAGCGCTGCCTTTGTCTTGAACACCAAGTATAAGACGTTCACTGCATGCGACAACCCAAAAGGTAAGCCTAAAGTTCAGCTTACTAGATCACTTGTAAAGTAGTGAGAGCAAAGTTTGGTTTGTTGCAACATGTGTATTTTGCAGTAACTTAGTTTTAGAAATCAGTGGTAGTGGTGGTTTCAGTAAGTTATGTTCTTAGATTTGGATATCTGTTGTTGCGATTTGATAAAAGTAATCGAGCACCTGTTTCCAAAATATAAAAACAATATTTATTATAAATTACAAAGTTTATGGCCAGAAAATAGTTATGTGCAGACCAATTGTGTTATTTTAAAGAAAAATGCCTCTGTTTCCAAAATAGCAGGTATACTATTTGAACTAGAGCTTAATTTCCTTATTTGAACTACACGCTGCATAGCAAACTGAAATGTAGGCCTCTTAAAAGAATCCCCCTCTGCCAACCGAAATCCCTCCCATTTGTAACTGTAAGGGGGGAATTCCCCCCATCAGGCTAAGGTGAATGTCAGGCCCGGGTATGATTTCGTATGTTTAAATATGTTTTTGCCGTACACCTTTAAACGTGGCAAAACCAGTAGTAAATTGGATTTTTTACTTGTGCAAACTTGGCTACTTAAAGCAATATTGCGTGTCGAAGTACTTAATCTTGTGACTGGTGATCATCGAGGGGTTTTAGTTCCTTTAAATACAAGTTCTTTGAATAATGATAAATTGAACTATACCCCCTCTATCACAAGAAAATACCAAATATGCTGGGGTAACTACAATAAAGGTGTTTTTTCATCATCTATTAGTGAAAATATTGTTAAAACTAGTGAATATATTCATGAGGACTGCGAGTGGGTTAGTGCATTTGATTTTCTAACTACAAATGTGAGTCAGTTAATTTGGGCAACTAAACCAGCTCATTCTACTGTTCCCACCACTTGGTATGATCGCGACTGCAGAAATGCAAAGCTAGATTATAATGGTAATTGTCGAAAAATAAAACTGACTTGTGACCATGCCAATGTCGTATGGGAGAGGCGTAAACTTTAAAAAAAATTAAGACAATTTTATTGGTTGAAAAAACGGTCCTTTTATGACAAGCAATGGGCTATTCTTGAGGACACTCTTGATGCCAAACAATCTAATCAATTTTGGCAAATTGTGAAAGATTATGATGGTCGAACTAAACCGAGCGTCATGTCTTGCATTTCTGCTCACAAGTGGATGAAGTTTATTGATTCTCATTTCTCATTTCCATTCAACTAGTGTAATTCCGCCTGTAAAGCAATCATATTGTTTTAATGCATCTGTTACTCCTCTCCTAACGTTAAGTAAAGTGGTTGAACTGGTCATGTCCTGTCCTAGCTCCAGAGCCTCTGGCCCTGATGGATTGCCAATAGCTGTATTCAAGAATCATAGCTCCTTTTGGGGAAGCGTCCTGACCATATTTTTTAATAAACTACTTCTATTTGGGGTCATACCTGTGTCCTGGAAGGGTTCGATAATGGTCCCCATATTTAAAAAGGGTAGTCCAGAAGACATGAACAACTATCGAATGCTTTCTATTTCAGATTCTTTGGGGAAGGTTTTCGGGAAGTATTTGTACAATATTCTCTCTAACTGGTGTGTTAGTAACAACATTCTCAGCTTTGAACAAGGTGGTTTTCGTCCAAAGCTGGGAACAACACACCAGTGCTTCTCACTTTTCTCTATAATTAATAAATACCTAAACCGCGGTACTGCGGTGCATGTATGTTTCGCCGATATGACCTCCGCGTTTGATATGGTTAATCGTACTTTCCTGTGGGAGAAACTAATTGCTTTGAAAATTCCGACTCAGCTTCTGTATTTTATAAAATTATATTATTCAGAAACTTGGGCCAGATTAAGATTCGGTCCAGATGGTGAAGTAACAGATAATATTCCTATTAATCTGGGAGTCCGTCAAGGATGCGTAATGGCTCCATTGCTGTATAACTTGTACTTGTCTGACATGCACTCTACATGGCAAAAGGTCCCTGATTCTATTCCACCAAGAATGTCTGATACTGCAATCCACGCTATCACATATGCTGATGATGTTGCAATTATTGACCTGACCTGGATTGGCTTAAAAAATAAAATCTTAAATTTTAATGATTATTGCATCTTGAATAACTTAAAATTAAACATCATCAAAACCAAAATTCTGTCTTTTAATAAAAAATCTAAACCCCGTACATTAAATAAAATTAAAATACATGGGGTGGAGATTGAACAAGTTAAGTCATTTAACTACTTAGGACTTACTTATAATTCTCGAAATAATTGGGATGATCATTTCCGTCTTTTGAGGAATAAAGTTTTTGCTAAAACTTTGGCAGTTAAAAAAATTATCTATGATTGGAACATCGCCAGCATGCAGATGATACGAAGACTTTTTATCACCCTAGTTCAACCTGTCATATTATACGGTGTTGAAATCTGGGGTCTATCATCAAAATATCGTAATAAAGCAGTCCACATAGAAAACTACTGCTTGAAGGCATTATTAAATCTTCCTAAATCTGCCCCGGGCTCAGCTGTCAGGATAGAGTGTAATATAGTCAGTAGCTCCCTGTTGGGACAATTAAGGATACTAAAATTTTATGAATCAATTGTATCTCTGGATGAGAGCTATTTGGTTTCACATATATTTTTTGAGACTATTAATATCTCATGGAAAAGTTCCTCTAATGTCCGAAGTGCAATTAAATCAGTACTCGGAAATTGGGAATATCTGCCTTATTTTGCCCAAGGGATAGTACAGC
>JBCATW010000176.1:0-10750 GCA_038406705.1 Eurycea bislineata
TTCCGGAGGATGCCATTTGGGTACCGGATGTGGAGGAACCTGGGGGGGGTCTTTCGGAGGGGGATACTGTCACATTTTCCCCGCCGTCCCCGCTGGCGGGCCGCGACTCGTTCCCCCCGGAAGTCGGTCCCGACTTACCTTTAGGCAGTGACTCGACGGAGTCAGCTGCCGGGCCGCGTACAGACAGGGCGGCTCCGACTGTGTCAGCTGCCGGGCCGCGTACGGGCGGGGCGGCTCCTCGCGGGGAGGACTCGGAGCCCGGCGCTCCCGAGGTCCTGGACGCGCCCCCGGGGTTAGCCGATGGCCGGCAGGAGGCTGGCGTACCCCCGGGGCCGGCAGGAGGCTCGGGTAGCGTCACGCCACAGGCCACGCCTACTGGGTTCGGCAACCCGGAAGACGCTTCGGCATCTCGGCGCCGCGTTTCCGGGTTGCCGCAACGTTCCTCGTTTCGGGTGGCGGTGCGCCGCTCCCTTGAGGAAAACCACAGGTGAGGAGGATTGACAGGTTTGGCGCTAATGAGGATTTGAGCGCCTGGGTGGGGTATTTAGTGTGGGTTGGTTTGTCTGACTTGTTGCTTCGCAACTTGACCCTTGAGCCTGGTTCCTGAGTCCTGTGCTAAGTATCCTGCGGTTTTGCCAAAGCTTGTTTAGTTCAACCTGTTTTGTATTCCTGCTGTTCTTGGTTATACCCAGCCCAGTTGTCCCTTGCTGCTGAATTACTTTCTTTTGCCAAGTATATTTGATGCCCTGTGTTCCTGTGGCTTTACCTTTTGTTATTGCTGCTCTGTCACCTGTCCTGCTGCTGTGAAGTCTTTATTTTTGGAAGGTGTTTCAGCCACGCCCGCCTGGGGGTTACTCCTTCAGGATTCTAGTTCATATTTGCAGCCATTGTTTATTTCGGTGTTTGCTACATTGCTCTATCCCATGCTGGAAACTACATTGTTTTCGTTTCCATTTCAGAAGCAACACCAAGGGGGTTTTTTACTTCGGTTTTCCCCCTCCCCGAGGCTCACGTGTACCACTGAGTCCTGGGCGGTGGTTAGCCACTACATCCAAGAGCCCCGAAGATTGAATCCACTTCAGAGCGTGCTACGGACCTAAGGTCAGTGATTTGCGATAGTTTGCGAAGCCAACACTATCAGTCATGACCACGCCGGCCGCACAGAGCACTCCATTACCTATAGAGGCTCTGGAAGTGGAAGAGCTGCATAAGCTCGTTAAGGATTTAGCCCTGAATAACCAGCACCTAAATGCTCGCATCACGCACCTACAAACCATGGTGGATCTAGGAGCTACCACCGCTCCTGGGGTTGAGGTGCCAGTTAATCTGCCCATGCCGGAGCGTTTTTCTGGACAACCTGAGAAATTTCAGACCTTCATTAATCAATGCGAGACTCAATTTCTTTATAAGTCAAGGGCCTTTGCGTCCGATCAGGCTAAGGTAGCCTTTATTCTCGCCAACTTAACTGGTGATGCGGCAGTATGGGCTACTCCTCTTATAACCCAACGTTCCCCAGTGTTACAGGATTATGCCACTTTTTCTAGAGACTTTAAAGTCATGTTCCAGGAGAGACAAGCCTGGCGTAACAGAGAGTCGGAAATGCTGAATTTGAAACAAGGGTCTCAGGATGTACGCAAGTACATTTCTCATTTTAAGGTTCTTGCATCTGAGATTGAGTGGAACGAAGCGGCTTTGTTGGCGCACTTTAAGGCCGGTCTTTCCGAAGATATTCAAGATGAACTGGTCCACTGTGAATTACCCAGGACTGTGAATCGGCTGGTGGATTTAGTCCTAAGGATAGATGATCGAGTCAAGGATAGACGAACTCATAGACGTACCACGGAGAGAAAGAGTTCACAGTATCAGGAAGTCCGTAGAAATCCGGGTCCGGTTCGTGTGACAACATCAGATCCCGAACCAATGGAGATTAGCGTGGTTCGACCACCCCTCACTCCAGAGGAAAGGGAACGGAGACGGAGTAATCAATTATGTCTCTATTGCGGTGACGCAGGTCATTATCTCAGAGACTGTCCAAAACGTCCAGGGTTAAAAGGCAAGGCCCGCCCTTAAAGGGGAGTCAGGGTGTGGGCCCAATCTCATCTTCTTTTCCCCGCTTGATTACTTCGGTACGAAGTAGTCCTCATTTTTGGCTGCCCATAACCCTGTTCATCCCAGGACAGGCTACGGGTAGACAATTACAGGCTATGTTGGACTCCGGGGCTCCGGGAAACTTCATAGACCGAGGCTTTCTAGAACAACTAAAATTGAAGGCAGTACCCAAACCTGTACCAGTTCAGGCTTCCTCCGTGGATGGCAGCCCGTTAGTTTCCGGAAGCATTACCCACTCCACAGAGACAGTCAGGATGGAGGTTCATGCACACTCAGAGGAACTTAATTTCGATGTGATTTCGTCCCCTAGTTTTTCAATTATTTTGGGGCTACCCTGGCTCGAAACTCATGATCCAGATGTGAATTGGAAACATCGGATTGTAACCTTTTCTTCAGATAAGTGTCCTGAGTCTTGTCGACACGTGGGAAATCATGTATTACCTGCTAAGCAGCTAGCGGTGGCTCAGACGGAGACTGAGGGGGTTATTTCGGCCATCTCCATTCCCGAAGAATATCAAGACTTTAAGTCAGTTTTTTCCGAACAACTTGCAGACCAATTACCACCCTTTAGAGAGGGTTTTGATTGCAATATTGATCTATTGCCTGATACCAAGCCTGTGGCCAGTAAGATTTACCTCTTAACGGGAGGTGAGAGGGAGACTTTGGAAATTTATATCAAGGAGAGCATTCAGAAGGGTCAGATACGGCCTTCCAAGTCACCATGGGCCTCTCCGCTTTTCTTTGTGGAGAAAAAGGATGGGGGTTTTCGTCCTTGTGTGGATTTTCGGGTACTTAACGATCACACCATAAAGGACCCCTACCCCATACCTTTGATTACGGGTCTCCTAGAACAGGTTAGAGGGGCCCAGGTTTTTTCCAAACTTGATTTACGTTCTGCTTATAATTTGTTGAGAGTCAAGGCTGGAGATGAAGGAAAGACAGCATTCCGAACACAGCTGGGGCATTTTGAGTATCTGGTGATGCCGTTTGGACTGTGTAATGCTCCAGCTGTGTTCCAACGCTTTATTAATCACATTTTTGGTCCTCATTTTGATTCTTTTGTTCGAGCCTATCTAGATGACATTTTAATTTTTTCCCCTGATTTGGCGACGCATATCAGTCATGTAAGGACTGTCTTGCAGGCACTAAGGGATAACTCCTTATTTTGCAAATTGTCCAAGTGCCAGTTCCATGTTGACAGGGTCAATTATCTGGGCTATCTTATTACTCGAGACTCTTTGGAAATGGATCCTGAGAAACTAGAAGCTATTGCTAGTTGGCCATCACCTTATGACCTAAAGTCTGTTCAACGCCTAGTGGGGTTTTTGAATTTCTACAGAAGGTTCATAAGGAATTTTTCGTTATTACTCACGCCAATCACTGACTGCACCCGAGGAAGAGGGGGTTTTGTCTGGACCCAAGAAGCTGAAGAGGCTTTGGTCAAGGTTAAGGCAGAGTTTATGAGAGCTCCAATTCTTAGACAACCTAATCCCGAGCAGCAGTATATTTTGTCGACCGATGCTTCCGACAGAGCTGTCGGAATGATACTCAGCCAGAAGGATCCAGTTACGGGGTTCCCACATCCAATAGCTTTTCATTCCCGAAAACTTTCAGATTCAGAGAGGAATTATACGATTCTGGAACGAGAATTGTTGGCCGTTAAAGAAGGTTTTAAGGAGTGGAGGCATTTGTTACAAGGAACTGCCACTCCGGTCTTGGTACAGACTGATCACAAGAACCTACTGCACCTAAAGACACTAAGATGTGTTAACCAACGGCTCATGCGTTGGATGCTTTTTTTCTCTCAGTTTCATTTTTCAGTCACTCATGTCCCAGGATCTGAGAACTTGTTGGCAGACGCATTGTCAAGGTCATTTCCCGAGGAAACAGTCACGATACCTCCTCCGTTGTTGTTTTCCAGGAGACAAGTGATCGCTGTAACTGATTTCAGTGACTTTACCCAGCGAGTCAGAGACTCCTATGTGAATTTCCCCATTGAGGATGATTTGGTACGAACTGAAGGGTTAGTGTTGTCAGACGGTCTATGGCTTAAGGAAGGAAGATTAGTAGTACTAGATCCTAGTCTCCAGACTTGTCTGTTAGATTTACATCATTCAACCTTGACGGCTGGACACGAGGGGGTGGACAAGACCTTGTTCCGGCTACGGATACATTTCTGGTGGCCCAAGATGCGCAGCACCGTTTACGAAGGGATAAGAGCTTGTGTGATTTGTGCAAGTGCTAAGTCCACTACCGGTTTGGTTCCAGGATTACTTAAGCCTTTACCAGTTCCGCCGGAACCTTGGCATACGATCTCCTGGGATCTTATGACGGGGTTTCCCAAGTTGCAAGGGTATGATACGATACTCACTGTGGTGGATTACAGCACTAAGGCGGCACACTTTGTACCCTGTAGAGGTGTGCCATCGGCCGTTCAGTTGGCCGATCTATTCGTGCAACATATCTACCGATTGCACGGATTACCGAGTAAGATTATTTCGGACAGGGGGACACAGTTTCATGCGACCTTTTGGAGAGAAGTCTGTCGGCTGTTGTTAATTGAAACAGCCTTCTCTACGGCTTTTCATCCGGAAACTAATGGCCAATCGGAACGCACACAACAGACATTACAGCAATATCTCCGCTGTGCCATTCAGGAGACACAGCGTAGTTGGTTGAGTGTCCTGCCGGTTTTAGAGAACGTGTACAACACGTCTTTTCACACTGCAATAGGTACTTCGCCTTATTTTTTACTTTATGGATACCACCCTCGTACCATTCCGTTAGAGACTCCTTGGTCTTGTTGCCCAGCGGCTGCGGATAGGATCAAGGCGCTTTGTTCTCAGAGGGAACAGGCTCGCCACCATTTAACACAAGCTTCTGCTAGGTACAAGTGGAATTTTGATGAGCATAGGAAACCAGCTCCAGTGTACAAGGTGGGGGATTTTGTTTGGTTGAGCACCCGTTATTTACCATTGAAGGACTGCAAGAAACTGCGTCCGCGTTTCTTGGGACCTTTCCCCATCTCGGAGGTGATTTCTCCTTGGGCGTTTCGTTTGGTGTTGCCTGACTCATGGAGGGTGCATGATGTATTTCATGTCTCGTTATTGAAGCCCGGTAATTACACTAGACGTCCAGTGTTGCCCCCGGTTTGTCCCAGCCCTGATCCGGAACAGTTTATATCTGAGGTGGTTTCTCACCGGGAACGGTTGGGACAACCGGAGACTCTGGTTCGTTTGAATGATACCATTCCGGAGGATGCCATTTGGGTACCGGATGTGGAGGAACCTGGGGGGGGTCTTTCGGAGGGGGATACTGTCACATTTCCCCCGCCGGCGGCCCATGACCCGGTCCCCCCGGCAGTCGGTCCCGACTTACCTTTGGGCAGTGACTCGACGGAGTCAGCTGCCGAGCCGCTCGAGCCGCGGACAGGCAGGGCGGCTGCTCGCGGGGAGGACGTGGAGCCCGGCGCTCCCGATGTCCTGGAAGCGCCCCCGGGGTTGCCAGATAGCCAGCAGGAGGCTGGCGTACCCCCGGGGCCGGCAGGGAGCAGGGGTAGCGTTGCACCACAGGCCACGCCTACTGGGGTCGGCAACCCGGAAGGCGCTTTGGCATCTCGGCGCCGCGTTTCCGGGTTGCCGCAACGTTCCTCGTTTCGGGTGGCGGTGCGCCGCTCGCTCGAGGAAGACCACAGGTGAGGAGGATTAGCAGGTTTTGGCGCTAATTAGGATTTGAGCGCCTGGGTGGGGTATTTTAGTGTGGGCTGGTTTTTGGGCTAGTTGCTTCGCAACTTGACCCTTGAGCCTGGTTCCTGTGTCCTGTGCTAAGTATCCTGCGGTTTACCTAATCTTGGTTTAGTTTACCCTGCTTTGGAGTCCTGCTGCCTCTTTACTTTTCCCTGCCCAGTCTTTCTTGCTGCTGAGTTACTTTCTTTCGCCAAGTACTTTTTTGCTGCCCTGTTTTCCTTTGGCTTTACATTTGGTTAATCTGCTCTGGCACCAGCTCTGCTGCTGTTAAGACTTTATTTTTGGATGGTGCTACAGCCACGCCCGCCAGGGGTTAATCCTTCAGAATCTTGCCCATATTTTCAGCCAGTGTTTATTTTGGTGTTTGCTACTTTGCCCTATCTACGCTGGGAACTACATTGTTTTTGTTTCCATTTCAGAAGCAACACCAAGGGGGTTTTTTACTTCGGTTTTCCCCCTCCCCGAGGCTCTCGTGAACCACCGAGCCCTGGGCGGTGGTTAGCCATTTCGTCCAAGAACCCCGAAGATTGAATCCACTTCAGAGCGTGCTACGGACCTAAGGTCAGTGATTTGTGATAGTTTGCGAAGCCAACACTATCAGTCATGACCACGCAGGCCGCACAGAGCGCTCCATTACCCATAGAGGCTCTGGAAGTGGATGAGCTGCATAAGCTCGTCAGGGATTTAGCCCTGAATAACCAGCACCTAAATGCTCGCATCACGCACCTACAAACCATGGTGGATCTAGGGGCCACCACCGCACCTGGGGTAGAGGTGCCAGTTAATCTGCCCATGCCGGAGCGTTTTTCTGGACAACCTGAGAAATTTCAGACCTTCATTAATCAATGCGAGACTCAATTTCTTTATAAGGCAAGAGCCTTTGCTTCCGACCAGGCTAAGGTAGCCTTTATTCTCGCCAACTTAACTGGGGATGCGGCGGTATGGGCTACTCCTCTTATAACCCAACGATCCCCAGTGTTACAAGATTATGCCACCTTCGCCAGAGATTTTAAAGTCATGTTCCAGGAGAGACAGGCCTGGCGTAACAGAGAGTCGGAAATGCTGAATTTGAAACAGGGATCCCAGGATGTACGCAAGTACATTTCTCATTTCAAGATACTGGCATCAGAGATTGAGTGGAACGAAGCGGCGCTATTGGCGCACTTTAAAGCCGGTCTTTCCGATGAGATTCAGGATGAACTGGTCCACTGTGAGTTACCCAGGACTGTGAATCGAATGGTGGATTTAGTCCTAAGGATAGAGGATCGGGTCAAGGATAGACGAACTCATAGACGGACCACTGAGAGAAAGAGTTCACAGTATCAGGAGATTCGTAGAAACACGGGGCCGGTTCGTGTGACAACACCTGATCCAGAACCGATGGAGATTAGCGTGGTACGACCACCTCTCACTCCAGAGGAAAGGGAGCGGAGGCGGAGTAATCAATTATGTCTCTATTGCGGCGACGCAGGTCATTATCTTAGAGACTGCCCAAAACGTCCAGGGTTAAAAGGCAAGGCCCGCCCTTAAAGGGGAGTCAGGGTGTGGGCCCAATCTCGTCTTCTTTTCCCCGCCTGATTACTTCGGTACGAAGTAGTCCTCATTTTTGGCTTCCCATAACCCTGTTCATTCCAGGACAGGCTACTGGTAGACAGTTACAGGCTATGTTGGACTCCGGGGCTCCGGGAAACTTCATAGACCGAGGTTTTTTGGAACAACTAAAATTGAAGGCAGTGCCCAAACCAGTACCAGTTCAAGCCTCATCCGTGGATGGCAGCCCGTTAGTATCCGGAAGCATTACCCACTCCACAGAGACACTCAGGATGGAGATTCATGCACACTCAGAAGAACTAAATTTCGATGTGATTTCCTCACCTAGTTTTTCAATCATCTTGGGGCTACCCTGGCTCGAAGCACATGATCCAGACGTGAACTGGAAACATCGGATTGTGACCTTTTCTCCTGATAAGTGTCCTGAGTCGTGTCGACACTTAGGGAGTAATGCCGTTCCTGCTAAACAGCTAGCGGTGGCTCAGACGGAAACAGAGGGAGTTATTTCTGCCATCTCCATTCCTGAGGAATATAAGGACTTTAAGTCAGTTTTTTCCGAACAACTTGCAGACCAGCTACCACCCTTTAGAGAGGGTTTTGATTGCAATATTGATCTCTTGCCTGATACCAAGCCCGTGGCCAGTAAAATTTACCTCTTAACGGGAGGGGAGAGGGAGACTTTGGAAGTTTATATCAAGGAAAGCATTCAGAAGGGTCAGATACGGCCTTCCAAGTCACCCTGGGCCTCTCCGCTTTTTTTTGTGGAGAAAAAGGATGGGGGTTTCCGTCCTTGTGTGGATTTTCGGGTGATTAACGACCACACCATAAAGGACCCTTACCCCATACCTTTGATTACGGGTCTTCTAGAACAGGTTAGGGGGGCCCAGGTTTTTTCTAAACTTGATTTACGTTCTGCTTATAATTTGTTAAGAGTCAAGGCTGGAGATGAAGGAAAGACAGCTTTCCGAACACAGCTGGGGCATTTTGAGTACCTGGTGATGCCATTTGGACTGTGTAATGCTCCAGCTGTGTTCCAACGCTTTATTAATCATATTTTTGGTCCTCATTTTGATTCTTTTGTTCGAGCCTATCTAGATGACATTTTAATTTTTTCTCCTGATTTGGCAACACATGTCAGCCACGTGAGAACTGTCCTGCAGGCTCTTAGAGATAACTCTTTGTTTTGTAAATTGTCCAAGTGCCAGTTTCACGTTGACAGGGTCAATTATCTGGGCTATCTTATTACTCGAGACTCTCTGGAGATGGACCCTGAGAAGCTAGAAGCCATTGCCAGTTGGCCATCGCCTTATGACCTGAAATCTGTTCAACGCCTAGTGGGATTTTTGAATTTCTACAGAAGGTTTATAAGAAATTTTTCGTTATTACTCACGCCAATCACTGACTGCACCCGAGGAAAGGGGGGTTTTGTCTGGACACAAGAAGCTGAAGAAGCTTTGGTCAAGGTTAAGGCAGAGTTTATGAGAGCTCCAATACTTAGACAACCTAATCCCGAGCAGCAATATATTCTATCTACCGATGCTTCCGACAGAGCTGTCGGAATGATTCTCAGTCAGAAGGATCCAGTTACGGGGTTCCCACATCCAATAGCCTTCCATTCCAGAAAACTTTCGGATTCAGAAAGGAATTATACAATCCTGGAACGGGAGTTGTTGGCCGTTAAGGAAGGCTTTAAGGAGTGGAGGCATCTACTGCAAGGAACTGCCACTCCGGTCTTGGTACAGACCGATCACAAGAACCTACTGCACCTAAAGACCCTAAGATGTGTTAACCAACGGCTCATGCGTTGGATGCTTTTTTTTTCTCAGTTTCATTTTTTAGTCACCCATGTCCCAGGTTCGGAGAACTTGTTGGCAGATGCGTTGTCAAGGTCATTCCCAGAGGAAGTAGTCACAATACCTCCTCCTTTGTTATTTTCCAGGAGACAAGTGATCGCAGTGACTGATTTCAGTGACTTTACCCAGCGAGTCAGGGACTCATATGTAGATTTCCCCATCGAGAATAACTTGATACAATCTGAAGGTTTAGTGTTGTCAGACGGTCTGTGGCTTAAGGAAGGAAGATTAGTAGTACTAGATCCTAGTCTCCAAACTTGTCTTTTAGACTTACATCATTCAACTTTGACGGCAGGACACGAGGGGTTGGATAAGACCTTGTTCCGGTTAAGAGTACATTTCTGGTGGCCCAGGATGCGCAGTACAGTTTACGAGGGAATAAAATCTTGTGTTGTTTGTGCGAGTGCTAAGTCCACTACCGGCTTGGTTCCAGGATTACTCAGGCCTTTGCCAATTCCGCCGGAACCCTGGCATACGATCTCCTGGGATCTTATGACGGGGTTTCCCAAGTTGCAAGGGTATGACACGATACTTACGGTGGTGGATTACAGCACTAAGGCGGCACACTTTGTACCCTGTAGAGGCGTGCCGTCGGCCGTTCAGTTGGCCGATCTGTTTGTGCAACATATTTACCGATTGCACGGGTTACCGAGTAAGATTATTTCTGACAGGGGGACACAGTTTCATGCAACCTTTTGGAGAGAGGTCTGTAGGCTATTGTTAATTGAAACCGCTTTTTCTACGGCTTTCCATCCAGAAACTAATGGCCAGTCTGAACGCACACAACAGACGTTACAGCAATATCTTCGTTGTGCCATTCAGGAGACACAGCGTAGTTGGTTGAGTGTTCTGCCGGTTTTAGAAAGTGTGTACAACACGTCATTTCACACTGCGATAGGTACTTCGCCCTATTTTCTACTTTATGGATACCACCCTCGTACCATTCCATTAGAGACCCCTTGGTCTCGTTGCCCGGCGGCTGCAGATAGGATCAAGGCGCTTTGTTCTCAGAGGGAGCAGGCTCGCCACCATTTAACACAAGCCTCCGCTAGATACAAGTGGAATTTTGATGAGCACAGGAAACCGGCACCGGTGTACAAGGTGGGGGATTTTGTATGGCTGAGTACCCGTTATTTACCGTTAAAGGACTGCAAGAAACTGCGTCCTCGTTTCTTGGGACCCTTTCCCATCTCGGAGGTGATTTCTCCTTGGGCGTTCCGTTTGGTGTTGCCTGAATCGTGGAGGGTGCATGATGTGTTTCATGTCTCGTTATTGAAGCCCGGTAACTACACCAGACGTCCAGTGTTGCCCCCGGTTTGTCCCAGCCCTGATCCGGAACAGTTTATATCTGAGGTGGTTTCTCACCGGGAACGGTTGGGACAACCGGAGACTCTGGTTCGTTTGAATGATACCATTCCGGAGGATGCCATTTGGGTACCGGATGTGGAGGAACCTGGGGGGGGTCTTTCGGAGGGGGATACTGTCACATTT
>JBCATW010000177.1:0-10740 GCA_038406705.1 Eurycea bislineata
TTTGCGCCACTGCAGTTACCGGGATTGGATCCGGAGTCCGGAGGATTACGCCAGAGGATCCTCGCCGAGGGAAAGAACCCTCACCAAAAACAGGCTGCACTGCAATCAACGTCCGTGATTGTCAGCGGACGGCTGACCACTAGGTCCAACTGGATTATCCATTGCTCAGTAGAAATAAGAAAACTGCAACACCACCCAAAAATCAATAAAGATCTGAGTAGCGGCGCAGTCCCCAAGACCCAGGGGCCACTGGTTTCCCTGTAAGGAGACAAAAAGGAAAAAGATTAGAATGCACAGAAATATAGTATCAAAGGCAGAACAAGAAGAGGTGAATTGATGACCCACCAGAGGTTGACCCCAGGCACGATTAATACCGGGGAAGGCCAGGTCCGGAGACCGTCAGGTGGAACAGAGCGTAGCAAGACTTGAAGAAGAAGGAAAAGGATACCAAATCCTAGATAACAAGGCAGATCAAAGTAGTGAAATACCAGAAGGTAAGTAAGAATGGTCAAAAAACAGGCAAGGTCAAAACCAATCAGGAACAACTGGAGCACAGGGTAAAGAAAAGAATAGTCAAGGACAGGCAAGGTCAAAACCAACCGGGAGCGACTGGAACCAGGGGTAAGGCAGAGAGTAGTCAGGCAACAGGCAGGGTCAGGACCAGGAAGGTGCGCCAAAGACAAAGGGTCAGACAAGAATAGTCAATTCAACAAGCCAGATCATACACAAGTGAACAAGTCCAAAAGCGCCAAAACAGAGGATATCCAAAAGTCAAAACCGTCCAAAGCCAAAAGTCCACAACCAACCAAAATACCGAACCCAGAAACGCCAGAACAAAGAGGAAGGTCAATGCTCAGACATTGAGTGAAAAAAGAACTGCGCTTATATAGGAAGTGCAGAGAGAACATCCGGGTTAGCTGATCCGGAAGTAAAAGGTACTGTAACTAGAAATAACTCGGCGGCCATTTTGAAATGACTTGCGCAAGTAAACAGAATGCCCAGGTCTGCGGTCGATGCAGAGTCGCCAGTGCACGCCTCAAGGCGCCCGTGAAGCCATAAGTGGACGCGGCGGGGTAAACATGCCGCGGGTCGTGGCGAACTGCATGGAAGGTTGTAAGTAAATAACTATGTGTGGCTATCTGGTCTAAGGGTGCCTAAACGCCTAAACTACGCTATGATATGAAATTGGTAAGTTTTTTATGGGGTGAGCAGAGGTGGTCGCATGGGTAAGCAGGGGTGAACGGTGTGAGGACGCAATTCTGTGGCAGCGCGACCAAACGGCTGACACCATACCCCCCCAAAAAACGAGTAGTCCAAGGGGAAGAGAAACAAGGACGACGAAGGACACAGAGGGCCAAGGACCGGGAACCCCTGGCCGAGGAACGAGCAGGGAGAAGCAATGATGCGTGGAACACAGGGTGAACCTTCAGGGAAGAGGGCAATCGGAGACGAAAAGCCAACGGGGAAACCTTAGAAAGCACCTCAAAAGGGCCAACATGGCGAGGCTTAAACTTAGAGGGAGTGGACAGGCGCAAGTGGCGGGTAGACAACCAAACATAATCACCAGGGGAGATATCAGGAACAGGGCGCCGATGTTTGTTGGCAGCCGAGGACATCGCAGATCGGGAAAGAAGCAACATGGCCTGAACCGCCGCCTGCCGTGCCCTGACATCACGTAGCCAAGAGACAACCCTGGGGTCAGAAACAGAGGGAACCACAGAAGTAGGCAGGGCGCGCGGATGATAACCAAGAGCCGCATAGAAGGGGGACATCTTAGTAGCGGAGTGATGGCGATTGTTCAGGGTAAACTCAATCAAGGGCAAAAAACGGGACCAACGAGCAGGCTGATCCATACAAAATATTCTGAATAGCTTTTCGAGTTCCTGATTGGAACGCTCCGTGGAGCCATCCGTCTGCGGATGATAAGCTGTGGAATACCGGGCGTCCACCCGCAGGGCAGAAAGCAAGCACCTCCAAAAGCTGGCCGTAAACTGGGGGCCCCTATCGGACACGACAACCTCCGGCAGGCCATGTAAACGAAAAACATGGAGGAGAAAGAGGTCAGCCAGACGCGGAGCAGTGGGGATCGAAGGCAAGGGCACCAAGTGGACCATTTTGCTAAAGGAGTCCTTAACGACCCAGACATGGGAAAAAACCCCAGACTTGGGGAGGTCAGTGACGAAGTCCATCGTCACGAAGAGCCACGGGGCGTTAGGGACCGGCAAGGGCTGGAGCAATCCATAAGGCAGGGTAGTACTAGCTTTAGCCCGTATGCACTGGGGACATTGGCCAATCACATCCTGGACAACGGAAGCCATACCAGGCCACCAAAAATAACGTTGCAAAATCAAAAGAGTACCCTCAGCAGAGGGGTGGGCTGCAGTGGCCGTATTATGCACCCAAGCAATAAGTTCCTCCCGAAGGGGCACCGTGGGGATCCATAAACGCCCATTGTGAAAAAACAAACCATCGGCCTGAAGAACAGAAACGTCCAGTGGGAAAGAAACAGAAGCACTAGCGTCCCGGACATCCTGCAAAAAGGAAGAAATGGGAGAATGGGAAGCCGCGGAAAAGGTCTGACGGGAGAAGATCAACGGTGGAGCCGAAGGCAGATCATCCGGAAGAAAACTACGGGACAAGGCATCCGCGACCTTATTATGGGACGCCGGCCGATAAGTGATACGAAGGTCAAAACGAGACAGAAACAAAGACCAACGCAACTGCCTGGGAGACCGGGCCACGGCCGTAGCAAGGAAGGACAAGTTACGGTGATCCGTGTAGACCACAACCGGGTGCAGCGAGGACTCCAAATAGTGACGCCACTCCTTAAGGGCGAGGAGGATAGCCAGCAGTTCCTTGTCCCCCACAGCATAGTGAAATTCGGCAGGGGTATATTTATGGGAATGAAAAGCGACGGGCGCCAGAAACCCCTCCGAATCCCTCTGGGAAAGCACTGCACCGGTACCTAGGTTAGAGGCATCACACTCCACATAAAAGGGACGAGACTGGTCCGGGTGGGAGAGAAAGGAGGCAGAAGCAAAGGCACCCTGAATGGAGGAAAAAGCCTCCTGCTGTAGAGGGCCCCAAACAAAAACAGCAGAGGAACGCAAGAGATCAGTCAAAGGGGCAATGCGAGTGGAGAAGTGGGGGACAAACTTCCTGTAATAGTTAATAAAACCAAGATAGCGCTGCAAGGCCTTGACCGAGGAGGGAGGAACCCAGGACTTCAAAGACTCTACCTTCCGGGGGTCCATAAGAAACCCACTAGGGGAAATCACATAGCCCAGATACGTCACCACCTGAGTATGGAAGCAACATTTTTCAGGTTTGGCATACAATTTGTGCAGATCCAGACGACGCAGAACTTCCGTGACATGCAGGATATGAGTAGGCAAATCAGGAGAGAAAACCAGGAGGTCATCTAAGTAAAGGACCATGGACTTGTACAGCAGATCATCAAAGACGCTAGCCATGAAAGCCTGGAAATAAGCGGGGGCGTTCATAAGGCCGAAGGGCATCACCTGGTACTGAAAGTGGCCATACTTGCAAAGAAACGCAGTCTTCCACTCATGACCCGGGAAGACGCGCAACAAATTATATGCTCCCCGCAAATCAAGCTTCGAATACCACTGGGCCCCCTTCAATGCATCAAAAAGCACAGAAATCAAGGGGAGGGGGTACCTATAAGGAATGGTAATCCGATTCAGAAGGCGATAATCAATACAGGGCCTCTTCTCACTGGTGTCCTTCTTCCCAACAAAAAAAATGGGAGCACCCAACGGGGACCGGGAAGGCACAATAAAGCCCTTTGCTAGACTATCAGAAATATACTCCTGCAGAACCAGGTCCTCCTTGGGATTCAAGGCATACACACGGCCCTTGGGGTAAGGCACATCGGGAAGCAAATCAACACGGCAATCAAAATCCCTATGTGGAGGGAGGGAAGAAGCTTCAGTCTTATCAAAGACATGATCGAAAGCCAGATACTCAGAGGGAACCCCAGAGTGAAGGGCATTGATGGAAACCAAGGAGGGCGGGTGGTAGGAAAGGGGAATGGAAAACCCCTGATAAACCATCTGAGGCACCGCCCAATCAATAGCAGGGTTAAGATGACGAATCCACTGCAAGCCCAGCACCAACTGAAAGGTCGCGGTATCAATAATGTTAAAGACCCACTGGCCCAGGGACAGGGTGCCACTAAAGACCTGAATCGGGGGGGAGCAATGAGTAATACAGCGCTGCTGTAACGGAGTCCCATCAATGGAGGAAATTGCAATCGGGGTCTCCAGGGGCTGAGGGGACAACCCCAGGCTACCGAGGATACAAGAGGACATATACAACCCAGGGGCACCCGAATCCAGCATCGCCAGGTATGAACGAGACCCTTCAAGGGTAGCAGAGGGCGGGCCAAACGTGACCCCAAGAAAGAGATGGAGATCAGAAACAGAGGGAATGGGACCCAAGTGGTGGGGACTCACGGCTTGGACGCCCGATCCATTCCCCGAGTGGATCGAGCTCTGGCGTTTCCCTGCCGCGGACGGAGTGGGCAGGAGCTAAGGAAATGGGCATTGGAGCCGCAGTACATACATAAACGCTGATCCCTACGGCGCTGCCGTTCCTGAGCAGTCAAGGGACCCCGAATCTCACCGATCACCATAGGCTCGGGGGGGTCACTCACAACATTAGAAGGGATAACAGGGGGGGGCAAGCGATATTTGTTCTGCGAAAATCTCGAACAAGTCGAGAGGCGATTTTCAATACGCAGAACAAGGGCAATAAAGTCCTGTAGCGAATCAGGCAGAGGAAAGACCTGCAATAGTGCATCTTTCAATTCGTCTTTGAGCCCTTCCTGAAATATCGCTATTTGCGTCTCTTGCAACCAGCCGACTTCGGCTGCCAAAGCTTGAAATTCTGTTATATAGGAACGTGCATCCCTATTCCCCTGTCTGATCCGTAGAAATTCTTTAGACTTTGTCGAGTGGTAGTAAGTCATATCGAAAATGGTGGAAAACTCCTTAAGAAAGAGATCATAATTCGTGAGTAAAGGGTCTTCCCGTTCGATAAATGGCGTGGCCCACTTGAGGGCATTGCCATCCAGCAGTAGCAAAATCTGTGTTATTTTCTGACTATCGGTCTGAAAATGAGTAGGGCGTTGTGCAAACATCAATCTACACTGGGCAATAAATGGCCTGTATTCCTCTGGCTGGCCAGTATATTTCCGGGGAAGAGGGACTGGTGGGGGAGGCAGAGTCCCTACAGGTAATGGAATCACAGGGGCTGGTTGAGGCCGTGGCTGGCTACTAGTAACCGCATCATGGGTTCGATTGACCTTCTCCTGAAGGGACTGCAATGCTGCAGCAATCCCCTCTAAAGAGACGGGCAATGGGGTCTGAGCATTTATGTCAGCGGATGGTTGGCCGCTGGGCCCGACTGGATTATCCATCGCTGAGAAGTATTAAGAAAACTGCAACACAACCCAAGATCAATAAAGATCTGAGTTGCGGCGCAGTCCCCAAAGACCCAGGGGCCACTGGTTTCCCTGTAAGGAGACAAAAGGAAACAGATTAGGATTGAGGTTATATCATACAAGAAAAGAAGATACAGAAAAGTGAATTGAGAACCCACCAGAGGTTGACCCCAGGCACACAAAATACCAGGGAAGGCCAGGTCCGGAGACCGTGTGATGGAGCAAACGTAGCAAAGCTGGAAATAAGAGTTCAAAAACTCTAAGGAAAATATGAAGGTCCAGGGAATACAATACTGAAGACAAGTAGAATAGTCAACAACAGGCAAGGTCAATCCAATCGAGACGTCTTGAACAAAGGATAAGACAGAGAATAGTCCAAAAACAGGCATGGTCAAAACCAAACGGTAACAACTGAACAAAGGATCAGGCAGAGGATCGTCAAAAGGCAGGCAGAGTCAAAAACCAGAAATGAGCGCCAAGGATAAAGGGTCAGACAAGAATGGTCAAGTTAACAAGCCAGGTCATACACAGGTAAGTAGTTCCAAAACGCCAAAACCAAGGGGATCCAAAGCCAAAACCGTCCAGAGCCAAAAGTCCACAACCACAAGAATACAAACCAAGAAAAACGCCAGAACAAGGAGGGAAGTCAATGCTCAGACGCCGAGTGGATAACACACTGCGCTTATAAAGGAAGTGCAGGGAGGATATCCGGGTTAGCTGACCCGGAAGTAACAGTGAGTGAAAGGTAGAAATAACTCGGCGGCCATTTTGAAATGACCCGCGCGAGTGAGCAGGGAGCCCCAGGAGAGGAGTCGATGCCGGGTAGCCAGGACACGCCCCAAGAGGCCCTTGATTCCATAGTGCTCGCGGGGTGAAAAACCCAGCCGTGTGTCTGGATGAACTGTATAAGTTTGTAAGTAAAACGAGTGTGAGTGTCTAAGGGGTGTCGGGGTGTCTAAGCCTAAAACTACTCTAAGGTATGGATTTGGTAGGTGTTTCTTTTATGGGGGTGAATCGTGGTAGTCGCGTGTGTGCATTCCGTGGTGAAATGGTGTGGGGACGTAATTCTGTGGCAGCGCGACCAAAGGGCTGACACCATACCCCCCCAAAAAACGAGTAGACCAAGGGGAAGAGGAGCAAGGACGATGAAGGACACAGAGGGCCAATGCACGGGAACCCCTGGACGAGGAGCGAGCAGGGAGAAGCAAGGAGGCGTGGAACACAGGGTGTACCTTCAAAGAAGAGGGCAGGCGGAGACGAAAGGCCAACGGCGAGACTTTAGAAAGAACCTCAAAAGGGCCAATGTGGCGAGGTTTAAATTTAGAGGGAGTGGAAAGGCGCAAGTGACGCGTCGACAACCAAACGTAGTCACCAGGGGAGATGTCAGGGACAGGACGTCGGCGTTTGTTGGCAGCAGAGGACATAGCAGAACGGGAAAGAAGCAACATGGCCTGAACCGCCGCCTGCCGTGCCTTGACATTACGCAGCCATGAGATGACCCGGGGGTCAGAAACACGGGGAACTATAGAGGCAGGCAGGGCGCATGGATGAAAACCAAAAGCCGCATAGAAGGGGGACATCTTCGTAGTGGAGTGATGGCAATTATTCAGGGTAAATTCAATCAGGGGCAAGAAATGGGACCAACGAGCAGGCTGGTCCATACAAAAGATCCTGAAGAGCTTTTCGAGTTCTTGATTCGAACGCTCCGTGGAGCCATCCGTTTGCGGATGTTAAGCCGTGGAATACCGGGCGTCCACCCCCAGGGCAGAAAGCAAGCCCCTCCAGAAACTGGCAGTAAACTGGGGACCCCTATCGGACACGACAATCTCCGGCAGGCCATGCAAACGGAAAACATGGAGGAGAAACAGGTCAGCCAAACGAGGAGCGGTGGGAATCGAGGGTAAGGGCACCAAGTGGACCATTTTGCTATACGAGTCCTTAATGACCCAGACATGAGAGAAACCCCCAGGCCTAGGGAGGTCCGTGACGAAGTCCATGGTCACGAACAACCACGGGGCGTTAGGAACAGGCAAGGGCTGAAGCAACCCATACGGTAAGGAAGTGGTAGCCTTCGCCCGGACACACTGGGGATATTGGCCAATCACCACCTGAACAACGGAAGACATACCAGGCCACCAAAAATAACGCTGCATGATCAACAGGGTACCCTCAGCAGAGGGATGGGCCACCGAAGACGTATTGTGCACCCATTTAATAAGTTCTTCCCGAAGGGGCGCCGTGGGAATCCACAAACGTCCATTGTGAAAAAACAGCCCATCCGTCTGCAGAACAGAAGTGTTCAGCGGAAAAGAAACAGAACCCCCAGCATCACGTACATCCTGCAGAAAGGACGATACGGGCATATGAGAGGCCGCGGAAAAGGTCTGGCGAGAGAACATCAACGGCGGCGCAGAGGGTAAACCATCTGGAAGAAAGCTCCTGGACAGAGCATCCGCAACCTTATTATGGGAAGCTGGTCGATAAGTTATACGAAGGTCAAAGCGAGACAAAAACAGGGACCAACGCAACTGCCTGGGAGACCGGGCTACAGCCGTCGCAAGGAAAGACAAATTACGGTGATCCGTATAGACCACGACCGGGTGAAATGAGGACTCAAGATAATGACGCCATTCCCGGAGGGCAAGCAGGATAGCCAGCAGTTCCTTGTCACCCACAGCATAGTGAAATTCGGCAGGGGTGTATTTGTGCGAATGAAAGGCATTGGGAGCCATAAACCCCTCCGAATCCCTCTGGGAAAGCACCGCCCCGGTACCAAGATTAGAGGCGTCACACTCAACATAAAAGGGACGCATCTGGTCAGGGTGGGAAAGGAAAGAGGCAGAGGCAAAGGCATCCTGAATGGAGACAAAGGCTTCCTGCTGGAGAGGACCCCAAACAAACACAGCAGTGGAACGCAATAGATCAGTCAAGGGAGCAATCCGAGTCGAGAACTGGGGAATAAACTTCCTATAATAGTTAATAAAGCCAATATAGCATTGCAATGCCTTGACCGAGGAGGGAGGAACCCAGGACTTCAAAGATTCAACCTTCCTGGGGTCCATGAGAAAACCACTAGGGGATATCAAATAACCCAGATATGTCACCTCCCGAGTATGGAAACAGCACTTTTCGGGTTTAGCATACAATTTATGCAGATCCAGGCGATGCAAGACTTCCGTCACATGCAGGATGTGAGAAGGCAGGTCAGGTGAAAAAATCAAGAGGTCGTCCAAATAAAGGACCATGGACTTATAAAGTAGATCATCAAAAACACTCGACATGAAGGCCTGGAAATAAGCGGGGGCATTCATAAGGCCGAACAACATCACCTGATATTGAAAGTGGCCATATTTACAAAGGAACGCAGTCTTCCATTCATGACCCGGGAAGACTCGTAACAAGTTATAGGCACCACGTAAATCAAGTTTCGTGTACCATTAGGCCCCCTTCAGAGCGTCAAAAAGCACAGAAATCAAAGGCAGGGGATACCTATAGGGAACGGTAATTTGATTCAGAAGGCGATAATCAATACAGGGTCTCTTCTCACTGGTATCCTTCTTCCCAACAAAATAAATGGGGGCACCCAAAGGAGATCGGGAGGGGACAATAAAGCCCTTCCGCAGACTGTCAGAAATGTAATCCCGGAGGACCTGATCCTCCTTGGGATTCAAGGCATACACACGGCCTTTGGGGTAAGGCACATCGGGAAGCAAATCAATGCGGCAATCAAAATCCCTGTGTGGAGGGAGGGAAGAAGCCTCAGTCTTGTCAAAGACATGATCGAATGATTGATAAACTGATGGAACCCCAGAATGAAGGGCATTGATGGAAACCAAGGAGGGCGGGTGGTAGGAAAGAGGAATGGTCAACCCCTGATAAACCATATGAGGCACCGCCCAATCAATAGCAGGGTTAAGGTGACGAATCCACTGCAAGCCCAGCACCAACTGAAAGGTGGCAGTATCAATGATGTTAAAGACCCACTGGCCCAGACACAAAGTAACATAAAACACACGAATTGGGGAGGAGCAATGTGTAATACAACGCTGCTGCAATGGGGTCCCATCGATGGAGGAAATCGCGATCGGGACCTCCAGGGGCTGAGGGGACAAACCCAGGCTCAAGAGAGTACTAGAGGACATATACAAACCAGGGGCACCTGAGTCCAGCATAGCCAGGTAAGAACGGGGACCCCCATCTGCAGCAGTGGGCGGGCAGAACGTAACCTCAAGAAAGAGGTGAAGGTCCGAATCAGAAGGGATGGGACGCAAGTGATGGGGATTTATGGCTTGGACGCCCGATCCATACCCCGAGTGGATCGAGCTCTGGCGTTTCCCTGCCGCGGACGGATAGGGCAGGAGCTAAGGAAATGGGCATTGGAGCCGCAGTACATACACAAATGTTGATCCCTGCGGCGCTGCCGCTCCTGAGCCGACAATGGACCCCGGATCTCACCGATAACCATAGGCTCAGGGGGTTCACTGACAACATTAGAAGGGATGACAGGGGGGGCAAGCGATATCTATTTTGCTGAAATCTCGAACACGTCAAGAGACGATTTTCAATACGCAATACAAGAGCGATAAAGTCTTGTAATGAATCAGGCAGAGGAAAGACTTGCAATAAAGCATCTTTCAATTCATCTTTGAGTCCCTCTTGAAATATCGCTATTTGCGTTTCTGGCAACCAGCCAACTTCGGCTGCTAATGCTTGAAACTCTGTTATATAGGAGCGCGCATCCCTATTCCCTTGTCTGATTCTTAAAAACTCCTTGGATTTTGTCGAGTGATAATAGGTCATGTCAAAGATGGTGGAAAACTCTTTAAGGAAGAGGTCGTAATTGGTGAGCAAAGGGTCTTCCCGTTCAATAAATGGTGTGGCCCATTTAAGGGCATTACCATCCAAAAGTAGCAAAATCTGTGTGATTTTCTGAGTATCGGTCTGAAAATGATTAGGGCGTTGTGCGAACATCAGTCTACACTGGGCTATAAATGGCCTATATTCCTCTGGTTGGCCAGTATATTTCCGGGGAAGAGGAACTGGTGGAGGAGGACGTGTCCCTATAGGCAATGGAATCACGGGGGCTGGTTGAGGCCGTGGCTGGTTACTAGTAACCGCATCGTGGCATCGATTGACCTTCTCTTGGAGGGACTGCAATGCTGCGGCAATTCCCTCCAAAGAGACGGGTAATGGGGTCTGAGCATTTATGTCAGCGGACGGATGTCCACTAGTCATAGTCATAGTCATAGTCATAGTCATAGTCATCGGCATTT
>JBCATW010000178.1:0-10699 GCA_038406705.1 Eurycea bislineata
GCACAAACGCCAAAGTGTACTAGTGACAGGCGTGTTTAACAGGGCCCACTGCCAGTACGAGGCGAGGCTGCGCAGAAAACAATGAATGCAAATGCAAATTTTGCACCTCCCTTACAAGGGGGCCTCATAGGTCATGTATAAGCTAGCGCATGCGCCACAGCGTCACTCTCAAAATTTCCTCTGGTGGGCGAAAGCACATACTACACTCTACCATGCATGGTCACGTGACAGGAGGGACGCGTTGTGCTAAGACAGCCCGCAATATCCATAATCGGTCGTTAATGGCCGTCATAGGACACGTCGAATGATTTCGGCATTTGATGGGAACACTACTGTATGTCAGAACTCCCTTCTGGACCCTCTGCCCTGCCAGGTTTGTTATTTTATCACAGTATTCAGGCTGACACTACTTTATCCTGCAATGCAATCTGATCCAAGGTAAAAAATAGTAAGCACTGGTAATGCCATGTATTTCCTGAGTTTGTAATTTTTTTTGCATAATTCATACAGAGGAAACCGTTATCAATGGCATCTGAAAGTATTGGGGCATGGGGATTCTGGGGTTCTTGGTTTTATTTCTAGCTTTGGCATTTCTTTTGTTCTTGGTAAAATCTGTTGTCATTATAATTGGTGGTAGGAAGAGATACCCATGTCGAACATCCTCACAAAACACTAGAAAACCAAAGGCAACAAACAACAGCTGTATGAATCAAAAAAGGTAGCTAATAACTGTACATATTTTAGTTTTGATGGACTACTGTAGTGTGTATCATGATGTGAAAAGCAATGTAAAATATTATTTAATGTGAGTTACAAGACATGGCAAAAAAGTAGATGGAGTAATTTAAATAAAAAGTACAAAAACACTTTATATATTTTGTAGGCACAGCATTAAATTCAGATTTCTGTTTTGTTGTTTTCATCTTTTAGGATTCCTATGTCGATCAGGGGAAAAAACTAAAAATAAGAGTAAGAACAAAATTAAGCAATATCTAATTAAATGTTGTTCTGTACTGTTCTACTGCTAAGAAAGCACCTATAAATACATGAGCTGTGATTTGTTAACTATAGACTGTTGATGTTGTGTAAATAATCATTCCAAAGCAAGGCTAATAAATGAGCAAAGGAAGAGCCCCCTCTTCTCTTATAAGATTTCAACTACATTTGTCTGTAAACATCTCTTAGACATGCACTGCTATGTAATCCTTAACCAGTGTAGCACATTCACAACTGCTAGGTTGCAGGCTAATTTATGATATTCTTTATAGTTTCTAATGGATCCTTTATGCACCATCTTTAATGCAACATTAGTAAATAAACCTAGGTAACATGTTGTAAAATGCTGAATTTGAAGATGACATGATGGCTATGCTATGACTCAGGAAAGGAGCTTCAGTAGGCGCTGTATTAAAGGTCTTAGGTTCATACACCAGCAATGTCTGTCTTGGTGAATGGTTTGCTACATATAAGACCTCTTTATTGTGTGCTATTTATTTGCTTTGAGCTTATCATGGTGTGCACAGGGTTGGATATGAAGCTTTTTTTGCTTGTAGACAACTGGGCTCCTTGGTCTATATTTCTAGGAGCCTACATTAATATTAGGGAGCCTAAATATTATGTTTGTAAAAGAAATAAGCCGGTTGCTTGTTCCTATTTTGACTGATGCTCTGCAAGGCTTTCCCTAGTTTATGCACCTTTTTGCACACTATTAAACAATCGTGGCCTCCCCCGCCTGCATTCTTCACATGGTCATCAGTATCCTTTACATTCTAGCTGTTCTCCACACACACCAGTTACACTGTTCTGCTGACTCAGTCCTGGTACTGCCCCTGCTCTGCTCACTTTCAACCATGCTGACCAGTTATGTTGCTTTGCGGCCCACCCAGCAATAAATCTCTGCACCCGCCTTCTCTGACCCTGCCTACCTGTGCTTCTGTGCTACTCTGTATGTGCTTGCTCGCCTGTATTGATTTTGGCCTGCCCTTCAGCTATTCTAAGCTGTACATGTGCCCTCGGCTAAGCTGGTCTTCACCTGCAGAGTGCAGGTGTAAGCTAGTCTGTGTCTATTCCCTCAGCTGCTTAGACCTGCTCCAATATCCTGCACCTTCAGTCAAGCTGGTCTTCACTGAAAGACTATGCTGTGCTGCACCCGATTGCTTAGTCACAAGGCTCTGCATATTATGGTCAGCAGAAACAGCTGCAGAATCTCTGATGCTGCAGTGTATTCTGCTTCAGATGGCTGTACCAAAATCAAAGTGAGAGGTGCCAACCAGACTACCTGCAGATGCACAGCAGGGAGCACAAATGAAAAATGGGCTGTAGGACTAATGCTGATTTAGAAATCTATGTGCATTATATGAAAAATGTACCAGGGAATTGGGGTCATTGTGAGGGAAACCCCATTCTTTGAAATACATTTATATTAAAGGGACATTTTTATGAAAATACATAAGAACTTGACTAAGCCATGTATGAGCCCAAAACCCATTTACAAGCAAATACAACGACTGTGCATCGTACAGTATATGCTCACAGCCTTATCCAATTATTAACCAGTTGCCCACTATACCTAGAGAAACCAATGCAAAAAGATTCCCTCTCTCTAAGAGAAGAAAATTAATTCTAAACAAACACATAGCCAAGGGGAGGGGTGGTTGAGTTAACCACATTGAAGATCTACCCAAATATCACATTACAAAAATGAGTTTCTTGGTGCTGTATGCATTTGGACAAATGTTAGTTAGAGAACCACAGGTAGTCACATTCAAACCGTCCTCTAATGGAGTTGGAAACCAGTATGAAAGAACAATACTTTGTAGCTAAATGGTATTCTTGATTGGATGTGCTCTAAGAAGATTCAACGCCAAATAAATACTTGTTTTTTTCTCGTTTTAGACAAAAGAAGAACTGGAAAGCCTGATGCTGCCCCGCCGGGAAGTAAGAAAATATACATCAGTGTACAATTAAATACTGCACAGTTATTAATGTATCAGTGGTGAATTGTGAACTTTACAATATATATATGGAGTAGGTTTTTCAGTTAAAGAGAGGCTGACAATTGAGTGCCACAAACGCCTACCTGAATTGAAGCTCAGATGTCTGTTAGACAGGCACTGTCTAACTTATCCTTAAGCTGTAAGTGGAGATGGGAAACCGAAGTCGTCATGGTGCAGAGGTGAAGACATGAATCATTTCTACCCTAAAACACCCACCCTAGTGAAAAGGGTGTTTGCTGAGTAGCTATAATAGAGTCCCTTGAACAGCACTGGCCACTGTAGGAACTGTAGAGAGGGACACAACTTATCAAATAATATAATAAAATAGAATGTAACATTACTTTATGGATGAATGAAACTTTATTTTGGAGACAAAGTTCCATAGGCAAATAGCCAGCATTTTAAAGCTTGTTCTAAAATATTGCGATCCACAGCCAGATAATGTACAACAGCCAAACTCTCCCATTTACAAATATTAAAACTTTTACAGCGATAAATAATTATTTCCAATCCTAATAGCAGATTTATAGAGTATAATAATACCGAAAGGTGTACATTTTTATACTATGTTTCTACCATTGAAAAATTCGAAAATATAGACTACTTTGAAATTATTCATACAGTGCTTGTCGCATTAAGCCTGCACATCTGTTTGGCCGGCAGCCTAAAAAAATCACTTTACTTTTACATGATGCCATTGCCATTGCTAAAAACGATTCATATAAATTATTGCTATTGAGTCATGTAATGTGGCCTTACCCACATGGCAACCACCAGATGTCGCTTGACCAAAATACGGATGCACAGGTGCCACCCAAGTCTGACATAATAGGCCATGTGACGCCTCTTTTTCTCTGTTTGGAGTTCTTATCATTTAAAAAAAGCCACAGTTGCTACTGTAACTCGCAAAATTAATTTCTATCCTATCATACCCTCAGTTTGGTGTCAAGCTTTGCTCTCTCCTTATTGGTGTGTTATACCTGTCTGTTATTTTGGTTACCCCGCCTTGTCATCCCCCAAGACTTTGCCTAGTCTTTTGAGTGGCAATGATCTAGGTTCCCAGGACAAATATGCTCCTCGCAACATTTTTCACTTCGCAGTATGAACCTAGCCATTATTCTGTTCTTGCAGCGTGCCTGGGAATCATGTTAGTGTCAGCTAAAATGTTCCTTGCATTTTTCTGTCTGAGCTTGGTTTCTGCTCTGGCTGTCTCCTTTCTAAAAGGTACATGACAGAAAATTCTGCAAGTGCCATTTTGTGAATCAAAGCTTTTCTTTCTGCACCACAATGGTGAGGCCCAATGCGTGCACACAACGGAGAAAACAAAAATAATATCACCCTTACTCACATATTATACATTCACAACCTGTTATTCGGACATGTGTCTTTTGTGTGTTGAATTGCATTACATATCTGTTTTGCATTTGTATATGATATATGTCATTAGCCTCGCTATTGTTCTACAGTACCTCGCTACATCATTATACTAGCACGTCACAAGGTAACTAGTTTGGCGATTTCTACATACCGGTCCCCGTCCAAACCAAGTATAAAAAGAACAAGAATCTGAAACTCAGCAGGTGGGACCTGGTGTAGACACAAAGGCAGCCAAGCAGACCTGAATGTGTATTCACCCCTCCAAGGGATCAGTGTTATCATAACAAGGCGAGGAAGGAAAAAATGTAGACGAGAACCCTCTCTTGTAAGTGGTCGGGTATGCCACCATCAAGGGGGTCCTGAGCTACGTCCTCATTGTGCAGAGCTGAAGACATGAATCATTTCTACCCTAAAACACCCAACCTAGTGAAAAAGGTGTTTGCTGAGTAACTAGAGTAGAGTCACTTGAACAGCACTGACCACTGTAGGAACTGTAGAGAGGGACACGACTTATCAAACAACATGATAAAATAGAATGTATTATAGCTTTATGAATGAATAAAACTTTATTTTGGAGACAAAGTTCCATAGGCAAATAGCCAGCAATTCAAAGCTTGTTCTAAAATATTACAATCCACAGCCAGATAATGTACAACAGTCAAACTCTCCCATTTACAAATATCAAAACATTTACAGCGAGAAATAATTATTTTCAATCCTAATAGCAGGTTTATATTGTATAATAATACAGGAAGGTGTACATTTTTATACTATGTTTCTATCGTTGAAATTTTTTAAAATATAGACTACTTTGCAATTATTCATACAGTGCTCGTCACAGTAAGCTTGTACATTTGTTTGCCCGGAGCCTTAAAAAATCAATTTACTTTTACACAATGCCATTGCCATTGCTAAAAGCGATTCATATAAATTAGTGCTATTGAGTCAAGTGATGTGGCCCTACACGCATGCAACATCCTGATGTCGCTCAACCAAAATACGAATGCGCAGGTGCACCCAAGTTTGACATAATAGGCCACGTGATGTTAGGATTCACTAGTATAGTTAGGATTCACTAGTATAGTACACCACACTGCAGTATAGTACACTACATACCTTGTTAAATTTATTCATCAGAATTTCCTGAAGTACAATTCACTGAACACCTAGTCACTTAGTACCTTCCCACATTGCACATAGATTCCTGTTACCTTACTGAAGTATATTTTCCTCCAGCACACCTCTCATCCTGCATTAGAACCTTGCTGCCATCTTGGCCAATACCCTCAGCCACAGGGACATTTCTTCTCCACTAGAGCCTGCTAGTTAGCCATGCGCCATGTCCCTGTTGACACCATCAGCCTCGAGGATCTTCTCCACGAGCGCCTGCTTGAAAGGCACGCGCCACATCCCTGCTGACACCGTCACCCTCGAGGACACCACTCCGCTAGCGCCTGCTTGCAAGGCTCGTGCAATACGAACCGTTAGTGCTTTGCTACGAGTTTTCCTCATGAAGCAGACGCCGACCTTGGACACTCTTGAATCTCAACCTGATTTCGCCGCCTGAGACGCTCACCGACGTCAACTTGATTTGAGCACGAACATTTGCGATACACTACTCTCCTGTACATAATGAACCGCTGTGGGTTGGCTTCGGCGAATCGCCTCCCACCAACTAACACACTACTCGGTTTTTGGACGGCGCGCGTGCACCGTCCCGTACGCCAGCCGACCTTTTGTTTACTAACTCCTCAGCTCCTCCCATCGAAGGAGGTTTCTCATGTAAGGAGAAAGGACTTACACAACACGAATTCAACAGCACTCGGCTCTCCCTAAGAACCGGCGTCGCCATCAACCCGGTAGGGAGAGTTCTAAGCAAGCAGTGCAATAACCAATACTTTTGAGCATAAGTCCTGAGAGCGTGTTCTTAAACACATACACCTCTCTTGCAGATTCTTCAGATTGCAGACCACCCCATCAATAGAGGGAGCTCTCCACATTCTCTTGAAGCTCTGCAACACCCCCTTGGCGACACCAGCGACACTCTCTCTGACACTCTCTCTGACAGACGTCTCCTAACCCGACTGCATGTGAAAACCCAGACCAAGACAATCAGCTAGTTATGGAGATCAGCATGTACATTACCAAACACCATAGACAATGAGAACAGTGCACACACTACCAAAACAATTGGGAGACCAAATAAGGACCACTAGGAGAAAACGTAGTTATTTTTCCTAATAATAATGTTAGTTTGTACAAAAGAGAATAAAAATGGGTTAGATCATTAGCATTATCATCATCAGAACATTAGGAACATATTAGAACACTTTCCGCATCAAAGATATTTATTTTGTAGCCCAGGTTACAGTATGTGGTGTAAAAGCTGAGCAAATATGATTAGCATGAAATAATGTTGCATAGATTTATTCGGCTGAAAAACGTTTCTTCATTAGCCTCATAGGGAACCAGCTATTTTACCAAGATTTACATATTTTGGTGACCGACTTTTTGAAAACTTGTAATAGCACCATAAAATAACGAAAATGTCATTAAAACTAAAGAACATTTTTAGTTGCTTTAACATCAAAGTCACATTTTGGAGGTATTTAGAAGTTACTTCCAAAAATCTTCGTTAAGTTTTTCTTACATAACAAAAAGAAATGTTGTTATGTAACACAAACTTATGAGGGGGTAAATGTAATTATTGTGACCATGCTATGAATTAGACCACACTGATTGGATATAAAGGATCACCTTTCAGACTACTCATGTACAAGTACATTGTCTATTCTGCCCTTGTGGGAGCATTTACATAGGCATCACTACTGTAAGCAGAGATTGACAGAACACATCTATTAGCCTCCATGAGCAGGTGGCTATACATTTCATGGAACGTCTCAGATTACAGTTCACCAAACTTAAATTTGTTGGCCTTCAACACATAACGTGTGGCCCAAGAGGTTGGAACCAGATCCTGACATTATTTCAAAGAGAAAGCTCTTATAGCTTAATTTAGAGCAGTGGAATTGGGGATTAACAGTGATCGAGAATTAGGTATTTTTTTTTAGTTTGTCATATATTTGTCTGAACATTTGTGCTAATGTGATTATGATTAAATAAGCTATATATTATGGTAATGTGATTACAATCGATTAAGCTATATATTGTGAAGAGACCAAGCACCTGCTCTGAAAAGAGGAGGCATATTTATAATATGTGTATATTTAGATTTCAAGGAAACTTACTCTTATGCAACAGTCCATGCTTATCCATGTATACAATGTGTTACATTACTTGATGAAATTTATAAAAAATTAAATCAGAAAAAAACAAAACAATGAAATGCAGTATAGTAATGTAAATATTACTATGATCTTGAAGTGGGGAGTCTCTAGGAGGGAGCATGGTGTTCAGAATAGAATCAGCAACTTCTAAACATGTAAGGGATAGCCTACTGACCATTAACATTTTTACGGAAGAAAGGTATCAACAGCTTTAATGGTTGTCATTTATGTTTATTGATTTTTGTTCTATTAATATGGATACCGGCTGCATTGTTTTTATTATGATAAACCAGCTTGCAATGGACTAATGGGAAATATTCATAAACCTATTTGTAATGTAATGTTTGTAATATTCGTATTACTGTCATTGATGTGAAATATGTTGTTACTTATAAAGCTTATTATTGGGTCGTCTGCCAGTGTAAGAGGTTAGGCATGTTTCCAATTATATGTTGTGCTGTGCGATGCGACCATGATGGTATAACCGGTATTTAACCCCTTAACTGCGGCACTAAAAGTATGGGGGCTAAATGTTATCTCTATGCAAATAGCAGCAGGTAGAAGCACCAGAGGACGCATCTGACACGTCCTCCGCACTGAAGGGGTTAAATATGTTGACTATGTTGACTTAAGACATGATTATGGAGATTTGATTCAGTCCTATTTCTACTCTGATGAACTGTCTAAGAAGTAACCAATTCGAACACATCTTCTCCTTGGATGTCAAAAGCATGGATACTCTGTCAAGTGGGGTGCGTGTTCTGCAAAGAAGGCTATGAATAAGAACTACTTGCTATGTGTATTTTGTAATGTTGAGGCAGAGATAAGAACTGCAGAAGTTATCAAGGAAGGGCAGAGATAAGACCCGGTGAGAACACAGAAACACCTGCATAATCTGTCGGGGGGTGTTGTGTAAAGAAGGCTAGGAATAAGAAATCCTTTCTATGCATATTTGGTTATGTTGAGGCAGAGATAAGACCCCTTGAAGCTATCAATGAAGGCTGAGATAAGACCTGGTTAGAACAATGATACACCTTTATGATAGGTTGAGGGATATGCATCTTCAGCAATGAGTTGAGGCAGTGATAAGACCTCAAAGTAATTGCTGCGTGTCCTGAAATGAGTGAAGCAGTGATAGGACCTCTTACAGTCATTAATGAAGGACAGATATAAGACTTGGAGATAACATAGGGGGCAGAGGTAACACCTCCTGAAGTTATTAATGTTGAGGGGTATTCGTGTCCTGCACAGAAGGCTAGGAACAAGAACTGCTTGCCAGGAAAGGAAGTCGTTTTGTTACCCATGGCTTGAGGATAGATGCAGCTGCAACAGCTGTACAAGTTGGTTAGGTGAGGGTTCAATTAAAAAGATTACGGATGTTACATCTGCTCAAAGTCTCATTACAGTTTTGGAAAGGCACACTCTGACGGTCTCAAAAGACCCGATGGAACAATAAGAATATCTGTGTGGGGAAATCATAAACTGGCGGAAACCACTTTGTGGGTGGTGGGGTTGGAGTCACGATCAGTAGGAATTGAGGGGGGACTTTGGGTTTCTGGGAGATTGCCCACCCTCTAGGGCTGATCTTGGAGGAAGGCATATCTGTGTGTCCAGCAGGAAAAGTCTGTGCATGCTCAGAGCACCCCCAAAGGTGGGGGTTGGGTGCCAATGGGTATGACATCAGCAGGATAAGTATGTGGATGCTCATGGCACTCCCAAAAGTAGGGGTTGTAGGAAGCCAGAAAGCATGATGACAGCAGGAAAAAGAGCAAGTAGTAAATAATTAATAAATGGAGATTTATTAATAAAATGATTAGCACTGATCGTGGTATGTAACCCTGAAATATAGAAATATTTTTTTGATTTTATTAACGTTGAACTTTCATAAAGCATTTTTTTGTTTTCCACTTAAAAAGCAGACTGGTCTAGGGTAGGTCAAAATGTCCCTAGTGAAGTGGTTTTGCAGTTAATGTGTGCATTTATCATAGGAAAAACACCGCAAAATATATTTTGGAGCTCATGAAGGATCATTTGACCATTTGTGTAAAATAATATTTTGCCTTGAGAATGCAGTAGTGCAAAACGTGTCGTGATACAGCTGCAAATTGTGGCTTTAAATATTTTTTGTATATGTTTGTATATTTTTTGTACTCTTATTTTTATATTAACTCGATCGATACATTTTGAATGCTTTGTGGCTAACTTCCATTCAAACTTGTAGCAGAGCGCATAATTGATTTTTGGTGCAATCATGTCCCATTTAGGAACTAATTAAAAGAAAGTACACATGTAGATGTGTGCTCGATGAATGTGCTTTGCGATGCCTCAGAAGGTTTGTTATTAGTGCACTCGATCACGCGATGCCATGTATGCTTATTATGTATGTGCATTTTCTTGGGGTCTTGGAAAGCCAGCAGACTGCATTCTACCATTGTGCCAGATGAGTCACTCTTGAGCTACTCTGGCTACAGAAAGCTTTGAGCAAGTCCTCACAAAGTGCCGGTTTCCATGACGCTTTACTTTCAATCAGGTGGAGCAGGGCTCAGATTTGTATCGCCGAAAAAGTGTACGTGCAAGTTTGGCTTGCAACTCACACTGCAGTACTTATTGGAATTGCATTCATAAACCTGTTTATAATGTACTGTACAGTATTTGCACATTGCTCCAGGCACAAAACTTAGTAAGTTACATCTGTATGCTACATTAATATGCATGCCCGAGAGCAGTAGAAGCACTGTACACCTGTGTTTTATAATTGATATGGGACACGCCACTTTCTTGATTGGTGTGTCCCAGCGAGCTTACAAATGTATGGCTTGTTAGTGTAATATTCACATCAAACACATGCACATACCTTAAACATGCTGTAAAAAGAGGCCACGTTAAACACATGCACATACTTTAAACATGCTATATATAAAAAGAGGCCTCCGCATGCTTTCATTAATTTTCTTCCACCATCTCCATTGCACAATTATCGCACAATGACATTGCGTCTTCCCCAGCCTGTTGTGCCATCTAATGAAGCAAGCGAGCAGC
>JBCATW010000180.1:0-10693 GCA_038406705.1 Eurycea bislineata
ATTGGTGGCTGTTGGCATTGGTAAGCCAACACTTTTGCCAATAGGATTCTTACCTATATATGTCACATTATATATAATTTTAATCCCTTTATATATAGTCTCACAAATAACCCTTGCACACATAACATGCTGCAAGATATCCAAAGTTTGTAGTATGTAACATACAGTATAATTGATGGACAGCATAGCCCCAATTGATGGACAGCGTAGCCCGGGCAAATACGTAAAACGTACACAGCAACAAAAGTAAATCTAGCATAGTTCTTTAATACAAATTCTACAGTTTTGGATCTTACAATCTAAGTTTTGCACAGTACCGAGTAGTATTATTCAGAGCAGGTGCGTTCTCAGTAACGTAGCCCAGCTGTACACCATTTGTAAAGTGTATTTGCACAACTGAACACTCCACACCAGGGCCACAATCTGCAACCAAGCTATGCAAGAGATTCACATCACGTGCAACTCTGCAGGTTTTAGATAAATACTTACAAAGAGTGCAAAAGTATCTGACTCATGTTGGTGTGCTGCTAAATTTCTCAGCAACTGACAGCAAAGTAGCAGTAATGGTGACTGCACAGAGAATATTGAAATGAATTTTAGTGCATAGATAGATGGGCTAGGTCAAGGGTACTCAAAGCACATCCCGCGGGTCACTTGTGGCCCCTAAAGTAATTTCCTGTGCCCCCCCCCCAAAGCATCAAATGAACTGTATTTTTAAAGATAATCTTCCATTTAATTGCCAGACACTAATATTAGGCTTTGTTTTCTGCATATACGCTTAAGATGGTCAATTTTCTGCATCATGCAATACCTGTTTTTATGATTTTTGATTTTCCTGAAACATTTATACCATTACTGCGGCCTTCAGTCAAACCCATATTGTACAATGCGGCCCCCCAGCAAATGTTTGTGAGTACCCCTGGCCTAGGTGAAATGAACACCTTGGGCTCTCTGTGATATCCATGTCCTCTTTCAGGTGCTAAGCAAAAACTCGAAATAACTGTGATGCTCAACGGAGAGATGTGCTTCACACTATCTCACCACTATAATGGGAGTGGTTCATCAATATAGTGCAATATGTACAAGCATTTACAAAATGCAACAAGGTTTTGTTTTGCCAAAAGCAAATGTTTTATGCAAAAAGGCAGTACAAAAAAACAAATTAGTAAAGTCATATATAGTTTGAATATTAGTATACTGCCTATTACTATATTTCTGTTAATTTCCATATTAAATCATGGAGTTGGAGCAATATGAATCTCATAGTTCGATTGATGAGTCTTGAAGTTCATTGACTTTTTCCGGTTATGTGATAAATACTCAATTAGCAATATCAAGTTCTACAAATCACATTGTAAACAATCTGAATGATAATAATACTAAAGTGTTATACATGCAATTATTAAACAAAGGGAAGAAAATGCTTACTAAACAAGTTCCAAAAGCTTACCTGGGCCACTCAACATAGCTTTTATTGTTCCTGAAGTTAGAGCATGCTCTCGCTTAACAATAAATTTGTGACCATCTGATTAAATCAGCTTGACATACATAGCGTCTGACTCAAAAGAGCTCTTTAAGAACCTCAAAGAGCTGGAATGCCAGATAGAATGCCCGATGCTACCCAACGACACAGTCGCCTAAGGCAATAAGTGGTGCCAAGGAATCCAAGACACCCTCAACGACAAAATCAGCGACAAAATCCTGAGCCTAAAAGCCAATATGAATGCTAAAATATCGTCCATGGTAGCTGATCTCTCCATCGACCCCAAGCCCTCCACCACCAATCCCACCCCCGAACAGTATACCTTCAGCCCACTCGCACAAGAAGTGGCTAAAATCATACAGCGCCTCAAACTAGTAGTCTGCAAGGACGATGTATGCCCTGCCCCACTCACCAAAGATTGTGTAGACGTACTCATTCCATTAATCACAGCATTCATCAATGTCTCCATCACCATCAATTCAGTCCCCATTTGCCTGAAAGCACCTTGGATCACCCCCCTCCTCAAAAACAGTCTCTCAACCCTGCCATCCCCACCAACTTCCACCCCTCACCACTGTCCCATTCCTACTCAAAATCCTGGACAGAGCGGCCTACATCCAAATTGAAAACTTCATAGTAAAACATCACCTGCTAGGATCTAGACAGTCAGGTCTTTGCCTGGGTCACAGCACAGAGACAGCCCTATTGCACCTAAAATTACAACATGACAGCATCAGGGACAATGGGGGCCTAGCCCTCCTCCTCCTCTTAGACCTCTACGCTGCATTTGATCTTTTAGACCAGGGCACACTCTGCTCCCACCTCTTTTCTTCTGCCCACTTCTCCCCAAAGCCACCGAATGGATCGAATCCTTCTTATCAGACAGGACAGCAAGAGTCTCCCACAATGCTCACTCCACCACCCCCTCCCCCATCAACTGTGGGGTACCGCAAGGCTCCTGCGTCTCTCCAACGCTGAACCATCTATACACCAAACTCCTCTTTTACAAGTTGGATGAATTAGGTGTGACATATACCAATTTTGCTGATGATACGTAATGAAAGGTACACTGCTATGCCACACAGCTACCTATATAAAAATGCAACCAACCATTTAATTTATTATTTCACCGCAGACACACTAGCCTCTAATAATGAATGCAGGCTTATATTAGTGTCAGACATAGCAAAGCGGAATAGTGCTTAATGTAACCATGAGCTTAGCACTCTAAAAATGCACATAAAATTAAAACTTTGGTTCATAATAATGGCACCACAAAGCCATCTTGGCGCAACAGGCCTCTGGGACACTAAAAGGCGCAGGGATGGGGAGAAGCACGGCACACAGAGGAGCTGTAAAAAACTCACAGAATTCGCTGACACAGCAAGGCTCCCAAACCTGCAAGGACGCGGTACCTTCCCATGTGCAAATGTTACCCTGAACAATGGGGGCACTGAGCTCTGCATTCCAAAATGTATCTGTAGCTCGCTCAGTGGTGTGAATCAAGAACAAATTTCCAAACTGGCGCAAACCTGCCGAGCCCCGAAATTGGCCCCAAAACTCCGGAAACAGGGGATGAGTCTGGGGCGCAGAACTGTGACGAACACACCTACCTGACGGACAGGAGTATGCCCCAATGACAAGGAGTAATGACTGCGGACCAATGAAGCCAAACCCATGCAGAGAGAAAAATTGCAACTTTTCCAAACACCCCATTAAAGAGAGTGCAACCTGGAATTCTCTCTTCTCTTCTCCAAAAAGATCCACGAGGAACAATCAAAGGACTCCCATATCTCGTGCTCCTGGAACAGCATGCCAACCACAAGGCCGGAGGCACACTACCCTTGGACCACATTGAGATCAGGTGCCCCTCTGCCAAAAGGCAGCACAGGAGAGTACCACCATGGGACCCAGTTGGGGTCAGGTGCCTCTCTGCCCAACAGCCTCTCTATCCTGAGTGGGGATCCAGGCCTGAGAGCACAGAGGCCAGGGAATAGGACAAATCACCAGAACCCAGGTGAGCCCTAGAGACAGACAGGAGGCATACCACTCTGCCATCTGGTCAAGATCGGGTGCCCCTCCAACACGCTACCTGTTGGTGAAAGCCTCTTTGCACCCCCTGGGCCACCAGCTCTGTCAACTCCCTTAGACCACACCCCAACAATTAAAGAATAAACTTCCTCTCTAAGGAAGACCCTCCAATTGAGGCTACACAAATTTGGTACCGAACTGAAGTCCAAACTACTCCCATGGCGCCCCACAGCATCTGAGCTGTATTCCTGCACCGGCTGGTGTGCATGCCTGGAAACCTCGGAGGAGGACCAAAGGCATCAAACGCGAGAGCCGCTACTCACAGACCCCATCTAATCAATAACGCCAAGTCACGTGCCCAGAAACATATTACTCCCATGCCATGCTTAGGCTTAGGTGAGCTAAACTAATCTGTGTACTTAAACTCTGACGCTGTGTGCCTGCTCGGTGTGGATGGTAAAGCAAATAATAGTGTAGGGTAGACACAGAGTGCTGCACAAAGTAACTGCCATTTTGCAGCTAATGTGTAACAAAACGAATGCTTGCTGCTAACAATAAACACGTATATTCATATGCATTCATATATTCCCAATAGAGTTAGTAAATAAAGATTTATTCTATCTCAATTGTGATCATTGTATGTTTGCAACTGTAGTTGCGGGGTGGGTATTGTACATTTCCTACAGTACCTTTCTGGGGTCTCAAATCAGTGTTGTCACACGAGACATATAGCCGAGAGAACCACGAGAGTCCATCCCAATGGTATAGTGTATACATGGCTCCACCTACAGGGAAGTGTGCACGAACATATATCCAAACCATAGGGGGCAATATTGATATCTGGCCAGAGCATGAACTCTCTGACAGTAAGTTCTCTTACCCCCGACAGGCAACCACGTAGTTGACAGTCACCACATAGATGCCATTTACGAGAACATCCAAGCCTGGATGGCCAACCACCATCTCTGTCTCAATGACGAGAAAACTGAGCTCCTCATCATTGGCACCCCACACAGCATCAGATCCCTCAGCCCATCATTCGCCTTGTTTAGTATTGCGGGACACATCATCCAATTCTCTAAACACGTCAAAACCCTCTGCATTTACCTAGACCCGGAACTCAACATGACCCGCCAGATCAACGCTGTCTCCAGTTCCGTGAACTATCACACCAAGCTACTCAACCAACTCACTCCCTTCCTGTCCACCGCAAACTGCGCCCTAGTGGTGCACAGTCATCTGCTCCATGCTAGAGTATTGTTACTCAATACTTGCAGGGACATTCAAAAGTAAACTGATGAAGCTCCAGACATTACAGAACGATGTAGTCTGGGCTGTCATGGGCCTTGGCCGTAGAGACCACATTTCCAAGGTCAGCAGAGAACTCAACTGGCTCCCTATCAAATCCTGCATCGCCTATAAAATCCTCACCATTACCCACTGCTGCCTACACAACCCAGCCCCTACCTATCTCCTTAACATAGTGCATAGACACGTGTGCAATGGGGTCCTCAGATCCCACAACGACGATACTCTCACCATCGCCGGTTCAGGAGACAGAGAGCCGGAGGGGCCAACTTCAACTCAGTCGCACCAGCGCTTTCGAACACCATCCCTGCCGCCGCTCGAGACCAGCGACAGCGTTTTGTTTCGCTTGCATTATTGATGCAAGGGCCATGTAAGTTCCTTTCCGTGACTACTATCCTGTTCGGTTACAGAATTTTACGACATGTCCAGCAAATGCTATTCATTCTTTCTGTGTGGACATTTTCTGTCTCTTTACAGAAACCGGGAAGTAATCAGCGACTTGAAGCGGGGCCACCACTTTTTCCGTTAGGGTTTGGCCCTAGTAGGGCTAGAAAACTCTCGGCTTAACGCCAACTATCCCTGTCTGTAAGTGCCTAAACATACTATCGGTGCCATCGGTTTATTTGTTTGAGTAAATGTAGTACGAATGTTTTCAATATGTTGACATTTTGTTTTTTACAGGACTTCTTGAATTAGCGATATTTGCAGTGTGTCTCTATATGGCCTTTTCCATCTTTATGAGTTCTGGCGCATTAAAAAGCTAGTCTGTTCGGCTCAATCCAGCTACAGAGAGTTTTAATAGTACCTTTTTATTTCCTGTCATGTATAGATCAATCTTAGTTTATGCTGCCTGATGTGTTCCCACAAATAAGAAAATTGATTCTTCTTTTTTCATGTGGCACAAAGGACCTAAAAAGTTGACCCTTTGGGATAAGAATCTGGGTAACCCCATAAGTTTGTGCCTGCAAGTTCTCTGTAGGTTTTTAATTTAAATTGTCTAGACAGTACCATCAATCTTCTCCAAAAAGAACACACAATATCTTGCCTTTGTGTTGTGTGACTGAGAAAAATTCTGTTCTCAGTCTTCTAACATTTATGCCCACTATGCAAACTTGATTTGTGTTTGATAGACCTCGGCCTGCAGGTCATTTGCAGGCTTGTTATTGTCCATGAACTATTATTATCCCTCCCCAGAATGAATGGGCAACATTCTCTCTTTGAGGTGTGTTATTGAGAAAAAATGATTTCGATAACAAGACTTCTCATATAGAATTGTTGCGATTTTGGAAGTACTGAATCCAATAAATGGTTGACTACAGTAAATAAATATGATGTTCGCAGTCTGCAAAAAATTATGCCCATATTGCAAACATTGATTGTGCATTATGTGTCCTTTAGTCTCATGCACATTTCCAAAGGTACTTGGTACTAATGACCATTGACTAGAGCTCAATTGGGTTTAATTGAGTTACCCTATATTTCCGTGTGATTTGATCATTCTGTTATGCCATTACCCCTTTTCCTATTTTTTTGTATTTTAGTTAGTGTTAATCAACACCATAATTGGGATGTCTTTCCACTGATGTCCTGAAGAAGGCTGTGCACTTAATACAGCTGAAACGATCGTCGACCGACCTGATAACCACGATTAATTGGTTACAGTGTAAATGAACTGCTGGTGTTGTGATATTCTCTGTATCTCACTGTAGTTTGTAGGCCTGTCACAGGTCCTGTTAATGTGCTTGGATTATAAAATGGATGTACATGAAGTGAATGTTTGTTTTTGCACTTAGTGCAATAAAATGTGTAATATTTGTATATAACCGTATGTTGTGAGAGACTCTTTTGAAAGAATATGTTGATATATGGGGTAGGCAAAGCAGTTTGTTTAAACTGCTAATCAGAATATGTTTCTTTTTATTTGAGTCACCTGACATCTCGACTTTTAAACAAAGGAAGCTCAGCCAGAGGAGTCATGGGGCAGGTAGTCTTGACTCCAGGAAACTTGAGTTATGGGGAATCCCAATGTCCTTGTCCTGGTCAGGAGGGCCAATGCTGGCCCACCTACTCAGCTTGTCCACCCCTTGGAACTGACAAAACACAGTTAATGTTCTAACCACCTTGATGAGTCCAGAGGACCTCTGTAGGGTCTACACAGGATCATGCCCTACTTCTCCTCTCTATCACTCCATTCTTTGATCGCGAGCTTTCCTGTTGATGGGAATGGTCCTCCTTAAGTCAGGTCTCCTATGCCCTGCTCCAGGACAAAGAAGGGGGCCCTAGAGTTCTCTGGTATTTGGATACTCTTCCCCATGGTGGTCATAGTGTTTGCTGGTAAGTCTGTGTCTTCAGGCATATGCTAAAGGTATTGATTTAATTGTGTTTTTTGTATCTTTTAATTTTGTCTCTAGTTATATTCAACTGCTACAATTGTTCTGTCTTGCCTTATTAGAGCAATGTATTTTTTATACAGCCAGCGAGACCATGAGGGCAAAATGTCTGCTGTAACTGCCCAGTCTCTTATGGGCAGATTCTGGGGTGGGCATCTGCGGGCGCATCTGAAGTAAAAGAGTAATAAACAGCCTGCATTCATCCTCTATGCATTTAGCTTAAACCTTTTAAACATATTTATAATTATTTAAAACAATTAATATCTTGCAGACCTTTTTACAGCTCTTTTGAATAATTTTGAACTTTTTTTTTACCAAGTTCACAATATTGGTATTATTATAATTACTATGTTAATATTTAAAAAATATTAACAATTTCAAAGTTTTCGAACTTTACTACAAATGAGTTATAACTTTTGGAAACCGTAATATAGCAAATGTCATAATTGCGATTTTTAAAGCTATTCAACTGTGTCGAAAAACTGAATACAAAATACTAATTTACATACATTTGTTATTACTATTTTCGTTGTTTTTAAACTTTTACAAAAGAACTAGATGCTACATTTTTTAAATCATTCCAAACTATGTATAACTATTATTATTATTGTTATTATTTTTATTGTTATTGTTATTATTAATATTATTTATATTAATATTAATATTAAACTTAATATTAATATTATTATCACTGCCATCCTCAACTCCTCTATGTGTTGAGCAGATGCCTCTTTAGTTCTCTTTTGAATCTGTAGAGGGATCTAAGGTTCTCAGCTGCACCCAGAAGGGAATTCCAAGTATCTGTCCAGCAGTCCTCCCTTTTTAGTTTGACGGATAGCGCCTGCAGAGCAGGCGCAGTCCTGTCAAACTCTTGTATACATAAAAAAAGAAGTAAAAAGGACAAATTTGTGTATCTGCGAGTAAGATTATGACGTACTTGACGTACGTCGCAATCATGCGCTGCTCCGTGGTTGGCTGTGTCACTTACCCTGGGGGAGGAGACACAGCCAACAGGCTGTGGGCGGCCGCGGCGCTTCAAAGCTGAAGGTAAGTGGCGCTCATCAAAATGTCTTTGTCTTCCGTTCCGTTAGTCTCCCCGCCCCAACCCTCCGTTCTTTGCTGTCTTGTCTCGCCCCGACCCTCCGTTCGTTGCTGTCTTGTCTCGCCCCCACCCTCTGTTCGTTGCTGTCTTGTCTCGCCCCACCCTCCATTCGTTGCTGTCTTTTCTCGCCCCCACCCTCCGTTCGTTGCTGTCTTGTCTCGCCCCTACCCTCCATTCGTTGCTGTCTTGTGAGATGGGCGGTTACACCCGGCTCAGTGTCAAACACGGAGCCAGCACACTCTATACTTGACAATATATTTTATTATATTTCAGGTGCTGGGATAGTTGCCTTATGTGACCACCAAGGCCTGATGCAACCAGAGAGCAAAGAAGGCGTTCCTGACCACGCCTTATCCCGCACTCACTTGAAAGGTGTCTACCACCTATGTTTTTTCAGTCAAATAAATAGTGCATTTTAGGCACACATCACGCACCGCAAGGAAGCGTTCGACGTGCAGCGCTGTCTGCACGGCGGATCTCCACCATGCAGTTATATGAGAATTGGTGGCAACTGCACAGCTACTGAGCTAACCGCTTAGAATCACGGAGGGACGGCGTCCCCGCATACAGCAGGAGGATATTATTTTGACCGTCTCTATATTGTAGCGTGTGGATTTGTGTGCCAACTTTGTGAAGGATTTTGTCTCCTATGCGAGGCGCTGTATGGCATTACAGACTCTGCTTATACAGAGACTAGAGACTCATGAATACATCAAACTCATGGAAGCTGATTACATTAACTTTCACTCAAGATTATGAGGGAATCTGAAGATGAGTAAAACATCACTCGAAACGCGTTATTTACAACAGTAGTAATATGAGGAGGTTTCCCCGCATTACGCTGTTACCTCATATCAGATAGAATGATAAGAGACATTAGATCTGAATGGATATGATTTACTTTAATTTTTTCAATTTGGTTTCACGAAACTTCGAAGCTTACATGGAGATATCTGTCAATAAACTATATGTTGTTTGCATCTGTGACTAAAATGCACTATTTATTTGACTGAAAAAACATAGGTGGTAGACACCTTTCAAGTGAGTGCGGGATAAGGCGTGATCAGGAACGCCTTCTTTGCTCTCTGGTTACACCCGGCTCTACAGGTGTGACTTCCCACCCTCACATGTCTGGTCAGGGAGGTAAAACCATGGCTTCAGCAGAGTGGGACTGGGGCGCAAACTCAATGCGGGCAGCCGAAGAAATCGGCCGAGAAACATTTAAAAAATAATTGATGAGTGTGTGTTGGGGAGGAAGGGGGGTTTAGGAGATTTGGGGATGTGCTGACGAGAACGAAGAAAAAAAAGTCCTTCATCATACACCATATAAATGGGTCCACGTCACCACATCCGCAAAAAAAATATGTTTAATAGAGGAAAAATAAATACAGTGCGATTGCCCTCTGACCAGCTGACGTGCCACTACTTAAACTAGCTATCATACAATGGTGAGGGATCGAGACACCCCCAAGCCCAGTCGAGGTGAAAAACAGTATATGTGGCTAAAGTCCCCCAGAGCCAAGTTCCCAACATACTGAAAAAGCCTTGCCTCGAGTGAAACAAGCTTTTCGGTGGGGAAGCTACAGTAATGTAGCACGTACTGTATAAGATATTTAGAAAAGTCAAAATCAGACACGGCACACGGGTAAAGATACAAAGTTGTAAACACACACCATACGCTCAGAAGCTCCACCATGACTTCAGGGGATCAGTTTAATGTCGCAAACAGCAACAGAAAAGTAACAATCACGAAGCCGCGAGAGGAAAGATACAAGTTGTACAATTATCGCGTTTGCTCCATTCAGGGCAGCAGTGGCTCTTATGCCAGGCAGAGAAATTACTCTGGCTCCCCTTGGCGGCTCGTTTCTACACACAACAAAGTAACGTGCTGGTTGGGACTTGGAGAAGTACAGCTGAAATGGTGCCCCGGGCGAAAATGTCTGGTGGTGCCCTTTGAAGAGAAAGAGGGGATTGTGGAGGCTGCAGGTCCCGCCTCCCGCCACCACCCTTGGGCTGGGCTTGGCTTGGCTTGAACTGAAAAATGTCAAGCTCTACTCACTATTAGCCAGCCCCTCCACTTAAAAACCAGTTCCAGCTCCACTGGCTACTGGTAGGGCTTGTCTGAATCCAAACCAGCACTGGAAAAAATGAGACCTGCACCTCTTTGTCTTCAGTTAGTCCCCCCTTGTTGCTGTGTTGTCCCCCCGCCCCCGACCCTCCGTTCGTTGCTGTGTTGTCTCCCCCTGCCCTCGCCCCTCCGTTTGTTGCTGTGTTGTCTCCCCCTGCCCTCGCCCCTCCGTTTGTTGCTGTGTTGTCTCCCCCTGCCCTCGCCCCTCCGTTTGTTGCTGTGTTGTCTCCCCCTGCCCTCGCCCCTCCGTT
>JBCATW010000181.1:0-10690 GCA_038406705.1 Eurycea bislineata
CAATAGATTTGTGGGGCTGGCACTTGTGCTGGCTAAGAGATTGGTGGCGGCACGTTGGATGCGAGCTCAACCCCCTGTATATGGAAGATGGCTGGAAGAATTATCCAGATGTAGCATGCTGGAGTACACGGTGCGAGTTATGGCCCACCCTTCACAGAAACCCAGAGACATCTGGGAAAAATACCAAATGTATCTCCTACGAGATGATATTGCAAATTTTACAGTAGACTAAAATGATGTGATTCTTTGTGTGTGCTGATATCCATTCTCCCCCCCCTCCTCTTTCTATCCAGTGCCCACTATCCCCATTACTATGACCCGGTGATTTTTTCTGTTTACAATCAATTTGATGTAATGCTAGGACCTAATTAACTGCTGTGCCACTGGAATTGTCCCCTGGATATACTGTTTTTTAACTATTTATGTATAAAATACTGATATTGGATCAATGCGCTATCACCATGAATTGGGAAAGGAACGTTGAAGTGTTATATGTTTTTCAATTCTTTGTCTAATACCATATTTTATTTGTGATATTCTGTAACAGTAATGAATTGATTGTTTTGTTGGAAAACTAATAAAATAAATATTTTTTAAAAAAAGTACCTGGAGGAGAAAAAGACAGACACACACTGAGGCAGGGATAATAATAGTTGCATTTGTATAGCGCTTCAAGCCCGCAGGCATCAGTGCGCTGTGCGCTTCCACCCCTCACCCATCACAACAGAATACGATATATATTTTTTCTTTATTATATTGTTATAGAAAATAATCCACCCATTCCTCCCCATAACCCATACTCCCTTCCCCTAAGCATCCATACTCGCCACCCCATACGCAGTTTTAGTATAGTGAAGGCGGAAAAGAAACAGGTGGTTACTTAGCAAGTAGCGAGATGGGTAGAGGTGAAATGTATTTGCTCACGTAATCGTATATTTACACATAAAAAATGATAAACACAGTACCAATACAGATACTGACAAATAAATCTTTACCCACACTAAACTTGGGTATGAATCCAAAGGAAAGGAAGTAAGTGTACCTTAGCAATTGTAGTGAGTCAAGGCCTTGAATTTCTCCCTAGACCAAGACGAGATGTATATCCCAACTGCCTGTACATGTTCCTTAGGATTATTAAATCAGAAGGGAACCGTGGGGTGAAGCGGGTGGGAGTATCTTTCTGAGGACTCACTGAGGGCCGCCATCGCCTATATTGTAGAGTATCTAGGGTACTTAGATAGACGTAACCCGATCAAGATCTAGACCAGCTCCAAACCTGAAGTATGCAGAGAAAAGTATGCTGAGAACGGAGACTAAACAAAGTATTAAAGAGCAAATGAATAAAACGACTAGCACAAATCATGGTGTCCTAACTAGTAGACCAGGGAACAATGGGGAGTGATGCATTCAGGTATACATATCACAAAGACGTAGGATTTACTAGCTGGCTCACCTGATCACCTGATTAGCCAATCCACGCCTGGAGGGTACACGTAGGAGAAATGAATCAGGAGATGGACGATGGTGGTGACTGCACTGGATAATGAAGAAGGTGAAGGTGGTGGCGATAGGAGAGAAGAGATGAGAGAGATGGCGGTCAGGCGATGGAGAGAAGACGAGTATAATTCGGTGATCAGCAATCAGTGGTAGTTTATCAAAGGTCATTGGATGGACCATAATCTGGTGAGTGCTGCTTGATACTCAGCAGGAGATCTGAGCCAGATCTGAGCAGAGGCTTAGGCTAAGACACCAAGACTCTGGAGATAAGTGTGGAAACAGGTGCCAGCAAGTCTGTGCAGGCGGAAGGGGGATGGGGGAGGGGGGTAAGGAGGGTACTGGCCAGATATCACCTGAATAAAACCAGCCAACGGAAACTTGTACAGCCAAAGGAGGTGCGACAGACACACTGCACTCTATGGATTCAGCGTTCACAAGACGGAGGTGAAGTGGCTCCTCATCAAATAGAAGTAATGGTAAGGGAAGGAGATCCGAAAGAGAGGAAATACTATGATGAATACTAAAATGAAATGCCGCCATATGTAACAGACGTAGAAGACGTAGACAGTGCCATGGTGGGGGGCGGATGAGCACTGTAATCAAAAACGGACAAGATAGTAATGAGAAACACTGAAAGCTGAGGAAGGACTAAATGGGATCAAGAGAGGTGAACAAACAGAGGCTTGGCGCACATCTTTGGCGGCCTTGAATGCTTGTAAACAGAGGAAACAACCTACCATGAAGCAGATTACTGGAATAAGCGTAAAATTCCCAAATTCCCAAATTCATTTTCCTAAGATCTAAAAATAAAAGTAAGGCTACTGTTTTTTTATTTATTTTTTTAGGTTAGGTTCTCTGGCTACAGCCTAAGAGCAATGAGCCAAATCAAGGGGTGGAAATGGAAGAGGTGGAAAGTGGTGAATTGAGATAGGGGTGGAGGGTGGGGAAAGAGTTACCGAAACAGAGGTTTGGCACGCAAGCTAGGCGGCCATGTTATCAAAAAGATTTTTTTTTAAAAAAGAAAAAATGTATCAGCCGATTTTATGTTAAAGAAATCAACATCAGCGCTATTTATACCTAAATGAAAATGTTCAGTAAAAATAAAATAAAAGAAATCGCACGCGGGATAGCGATGCTTTCGGTTAAAGGTATGGGGGAGAGCAACAGACGGAGAGAGTAAAAGCAAGGTTTAGAGATAGTGGATCAAAGTGTTTAGCAGCACGTATTGTATAGGGTCATGACCCCCCCCCAAAAAAAACGTTAGCTATACCAGTCATTTTAAATCTTAATCTAGCGTACTAATGAAAGCACACCTGCCGTTACGGCCCCCCTCCTGCCCAACGCTCCCCCGAAGGGATGCCTTTGAGCAGGAGAGTTGGTCTCGGTGTATCCCTCCCCCATCCCACCCACTCTACACGGGTGGGTTCCTCTGATGGAGGAAGCAGCCTGCTTTTATTTATTGTGTGAAGGGAGGGGACTCTCTGGAGCCACCAGGACTGAAGTTATGAGGGTGAGGTCAAGACGCGGGGGAACGTGTGAGTGGCCCATTATTGTTTTGGTCAGGTCAGAAGAAGTGCGGGCTGCCACACCTGCAGTTTATGGGGCTCCTTGGGATGTGTCTTACCCAACAGAGTTACCCAATACCCAGAGAGGTTTCGCCATGTTTCAGTAAGGCATTGTCACTAAATTCTTCTAGATGGGCTCACCAGTCTGTTTCTTCCCATTTTCCGGTGCTGCAGAACTTTTGTCCAACCCTTGACACAGTACAGACGAAAGTCAGTCCTCAATCTGCACTTCTCTGGTTAATGGGTGAGGGAGACGGTTTCTGACAAGCCTCTCTGTCTGACTCTGCCCCGGAGGACCTCCACCATCTCTCTAGGGTACTGACCATGACCTTCAAATGACAGAGGTCTGACGTATACCAGTGATTTTTCAAGTGGGACAGAGGTTTGATTTTAGGTTTGGACCTAGGACAGATGTCAGTGACCGCCTGGCCCCAAAAATCCTGAAGCTCCTTGGCCTGATCAAAGGTGGAGAAGCCGGGTGGCCTGGTCTTGATAGGCTGTTCTCTGGCCCAGGAGGAGAAAGCCTCTGGGGTGAGAGCACAAAAATCCAGCCTGGAAGGGAGCTGCAAAATATATATGCAAAATATATGCTGCAAAAGGGTAGAGAAGTTATAACAGTTCTTTTTGGTGGCATTCTAACTCAAATATTTCTCACTCGGTGCGGGCCAGATTGAATCATTTGTTAAGATGGTGTGGTTTGTTGCCCGGTGGGGTCTCGAAAAATACCTGGTGCCCAGTGGGGTCCCAGCATGAATACGTTTGAGAACTACTGCTTTACTGGGACCAACGTGTATCGCATGTTAATCACAGGGAACTTCCCTTGTGAATGATATATAGTACACGTTGTTTGTCCCACTCCCCACAGAGATCCGTAACCAGGGAGTATCCGTGTTATCACCAGTCGTATAACGAATGGCCGGCACATCACGGGCCTCATGTCGCCCTCACCCGCACATCTGGTCCTACACATCACAAGACCCTTACACCGCAGGTGAGGGCCACTCAGGGGAGGGTAGGTTTCACCATTACATCCTCCAATCTGACCATTCTGGGGCAAGGGGCAACTTGAGTGGCACACACCAGAGTAGCCCCTTGCGCCCAAACTGCTCAGACTGGTGGATGTAATAATAAATCTACCCTTCCCTAAGTGGCCCTCACCTGCGATGTGTGGGTAAGGCCGATATTTGAGGCCTGCGATGCGTCGGCCATTCGTTATGTGGCTGAGGGTAAAAGAACCGTCAGCCCCCTAACCATTGCAAACCTTTGTTCAGTCAGATATCTAGCAATATTTCCTTGATCCTTTTTGGTTTTAGTAGAGGTTTAGTGATTGATTTTTGAGCAGAATATATTTTCTTTGATTTTTAGGAACAGAGCTTGAGAAGTGTGCGATTGAAGACGGAGAAGACTGAGATAATGAAGATGACTGCAGCAAATGGCCTTGTTTTGACGAGTACACTTTTTTCTTTTTTATAGTTTTAGATTATCAAGTTGGCAGAATCACACTGCCACCTCGATACCCTAAAATGTTGTGCACCACATTCACTACATACACGTAGGCTTTCACGCTGGATAGTCAGGGTCTTGTTTTGCTCCCGCACCTCACGTGCAGCTTTACTGCACCCATGCATCTTGGGTACCAATTTCATCGTAACGGGTAGGTAAATTTTATCGTAACAGGTAGGTAAACTAGGCGGAAGGCCAGTTGCGTGGTTGCCCGACCATTTCGGCATGTGTTTTGAGGCCAATTTGGCAAAAAGTACAATGTTTGCGCTTCCCAAAATTCAATCTGGCTCTTGCGTTGCGCTTCCCCCTCGCTCGTGTCTTTGGTCCAGCCATACATGGGTGGTACCAATTTTATCAGGGGTGGCGGCTGGGGGGGGGGGGAGCGGAGGACGACACAACTGGGTGCTTTACATGGGGGAGGCACTTTATCAACTAAAAACAAAAAAAAGGTGACAATCTTAAAACTTTGCTATTAGTCCACAATTCTTTTTACACGTACTGCCAGCAGTTTTGGGTAGCATACTTCGCCCGACTCGTGCAAGTCACCCACCATTGCGTGTGTTAGGATGTCCTCTTCGCTCCCATGCAAGACTTGCATGGGTTTCCTTCGTGGCCCCAAGATCCAAAACCCAATGCGTGTCAGCGCATCAGATGTGACAATGTTGCTAAACATTACCATGTCGCACTTTGCGCCCTCCACTCTCCCGTGGTTTGGTTGCAACCATACACTGCTGGTACCATTTGTATCAGGGGGATTAGTGCAACACTGGTTGAGGTGCTTTGCGTGGATTGCGGCTCTATAGGTGACCCATTTGTTGGTGTTTCTGTGCAACAACCTGAAAAGGTTACTATTAGTCTGCATTTCTTCAACGTACAGCCCGGCATTTTGGGTAGCAAACATTGCGCAACTCAGGCAAGTCACCCACCGTTGCATGCGTTATGATGTCCTCTTTGCTCCCATGTTTGACTTTCATGGGTTTCCTTCACAGGCTGTGGCCCTAGGGCCCAAAATCAAGGGCATGTCATTGAGAGATTTCACACCAGAAATGTGGCCGTTTTGCGCAACATGACCATGTCGCGCTTTATGGCCTCCCCTCGCCCGTAGATTGGGTGCAGCCTCACATGGGTCGTACCGATTTTATCAGGGTGGAGTAGGGCAACGCTAGGTGGGGTGCCTTGAGTGGATGGCGGCACTTTAGGTCACCTTTTATTTTGATTTATTGTCCCAACACCTTACTTTAGTGCTCTTTTGCCACACATCACCAGGTCTTCTGGGTAGCAAACTTTGGGACACTCACGTAAGTCACCCACCGTTGCGTGCACTAGGATGTCCCCTTTACACCCATGTATGACTTGCATGGGTTTCTTCACAGACTGTCCCCACAGGATCATAAACTAGGTGCTTGTCAGCGCACCATTTCACACCTCTTCTCTTGCTCTGCAGCCTGCCCTCACCCGTGGCTTGTCCACAGCCATACATTGGTGGTACCGATTTTATCATGGGGGAGTAGGACTTCACTGGGTGAGGTGCCTTGCATGGTTGTCAACACTTTAGGTGCCCTCTTTTTTGGTGTTTTTGGTCAAAAATCTCAAATGTTTGCTATTTTTCCGCAATTTTGCTTGTAACGCCAGGCATTTTGGGTAGCAAACTTTGTGCAACGTGCGCCTGTCACATACTGTTGCGTGCATTAGGCGGTCTTCTTCGCCCCCATGTATGACTTGCATGGGTTTCCTTTAAGGGCTGTGGCCCCAGGGCCCAAAACCGAGGGCATGTCTTCCCACCACACATGTGCCTGTTTTGCTCGATGTGAGCATGTCGAGCTTTGAGGTCTCCCCTCACCCGTGGGTTGGGTGAAGCCACATATTAGTTTAGTCTTGTTGCCCAGTAACAGTATCAGAGCTTCGGCCCTGGTTCTGTGCCTAAAAAACAAAGCTTTCTGGCTGCAGGATTTTGCATAACAGTATGAAAATTGTGCAAACTATATTTTTAAACTACAATACCTGAAAATGTAAAGAAAAGTTTGCTCTAATGAAACATGCATTTTAAACTGCTAAATAAGAACTTTAATATGCATTGAATTTTTTTTTATTTTGGCACAGGCCTGCTCCTTTAAGTGGAAGTCCCGGATTTAATCATCGGTCAACTAGGCGCCCTAATCCATTTTGCTGGGCATAAAACTTTATTGTTTCATGGTGAAAATGTCTTTTGGGGTGTATCGGCTATAAAACCTTCGCTTTCTATGATTTCGAAAGTTCCAGAGTGATCACTTGGACACACTTCAACATCCTTTATAGAAGGGGACCTGCTTCATGCTATGCATGTTTAGAGGATGATGGGGCGAATTATTTTGTGTTTGAAAAGGAAAGATTTATGAGGCAGGATAGTAGCTGCGGGGCTCATTATGATTCACTGGTTCGATGCTGGAGTATTTTTGGACTGATATTCTCAATTTTGAGTTGTATTGGACCCTGAATTGATATATTTTAATCATGATTAAGTGTTTTGAAACTATTGTGATTTATTATTATGCAATTAAAAGAAATGCCATTGAAATTATATGCCATGGAGTCTGGTTTATGCTTAATGAAATAACTTGAGCACTAACTCTTGTTTTAGCTAGGATGTTGGAGTTACATGGGAGATGTTTGTTTCTGCCGAAATAGCCTGGTTGGTTAATTCACAAATTTACATAAGCATTGGGATCAGTCTCTTATCGATCTGAGGAAATGAGGGCTTAAAAGCCAAACATCAGTGAGTTCATAGTGATCCAAGTAGTAGAGCAGCTGTTTGGCACTACTACAGGGCAGTCTGTCTTTCAGAGATGATTTGTCTAGAATTGTGATAAAATAAAATAAAAAATCTCCAACAATTAACTAGGGATATTGTTGCCATTTGGCTATCAAAGTGAAGATATCATGAATAAATTGCGGGGTGTCAGAGTTGGGGTCGTAGACATTAAACAGAACAATGCGTCGGCCAGCAAAATCACCCACCACCATCACGTATCTACCATCTCGGTCAGAAGAGGTGTGCAGTGCCTTAAAAGGAATGCAAAGAGGGATATAGATGCACACACCCCTGCTACCCTTTGTGAAACAGGAGTAAAAATATTGCCCTTTCCATTGTCTTTCAAGGTAAGGATAAACATCAGCGAGCAGATGTGTCTCTTGAAAAAAGATTTCATTTTTTTGACGTGCACACCAATTCAAACCCTACGTCTTTTAGCTGCACCGTTCATGGCTCTGATATTCCAATTTAGTATGTGGATTTTACCCATTTCTGCCTAATAAAGTTATTGCATGAAGGATAATTAACTGACCCATGCCATCAATATACAATGCAATTGGTTGTCCTACCAAACAACTGGATCTCCCACCCCCAGATAACCCCCCAAATGAGATATCTTGAATCCCAAACAATGGCATAACACAATGCCAACAGTCAACTTCCCATATCAAAAACATTGATGACTGATTACAATCAGTACGGAGACCCACGTGAGACCTCAGCCGAGCCCGTCCCACCCTCACATCTTAAGCGCTCCGAGGAACCTCGAAGTGAAAGTGCATGCTAAGAACTAAACGTGCACAATATGCACTTATAGCGTCACACAGTCTAGTATCTCAGGATATGGTGAGATCCTCCACTAGTGTAAAGCTACGTGATCGTGCGCCTGCGGGCTCGCATGTGGAGGGGCATCCCCGTTACAGAAATAATGGGTGGTGCCGTGATGCACAGGCTACCCAGAGTCACAGCACCGGTGTTGTTGCATTACACGAGCAAGCTGATGTGTAAGAAGAAAGCAGCATCCAAACGAATAATGCCCCATCAAGCGAGACCGCAACTAAGCCGCCCCAAGCACAAGCACCCAAGCACACGTCCACCACAAACAGCAACTGAGGCATCATTCTTAAGTTTAGACAGTCGGACAGTGCACGGGCACGCCGGGAAGGGGAACCCTAGATGTCGACAAACAAACGATGACAGAAGAAATACGTTAAAGGCGGATAATTAAATTAATTACAACTACAGTGATTTATACATATGTGTATATACACTGCATGTGCCAAATGGTATTGAATAACATATTACTGCTAAAACAAACACACGGATAATCCATGAGTTAGTTAGCAGCCAATGGCCATATGCCTTCATGACCACAATGCTTGAGTTTTGCCGTACGGCACTCATGTGGTAAGCGTAACTGGGAACCCAGGTCTTGAACACACTAGCACGCATCAAGCAGAAGCATACTGCACCCATCATTCATTCAATGAGACCCCATCCCGAATCACATGCGAACAGATCCGATGCCTTCAGTAGCAATCTCACCCCGCAGTATACACCCAGACCAGAAGATGGCGTCAAAGCCGGAGGTGAAAACCAGGAGGGGAGAGAGCGAGGGAAGAAGTACCGTGCATTTCTGGACAGTCCAATGACAATCAAGCGACACGACATATGATATCGTATCAGCATAACAGGCATACGATTGGGGCAGCAGAGTCGCCAGTAGGACCACGTCATACAAAGTGCCATGTTGAAGCGAATTCCAACCGCCAGTTCATCCACGCCATCTTTTCACTCCACCCTGAGCTGAAAAAATGAAAAATATACACCAACCCTGATGCCAGGCACTGTTTAGGCAGTATCCGATACTTTGACAACACAATTAGCATCATGACCATGTAGATCATGAACACTTCAGAGCAAGCAGATTTTGAGTTAAATGTCAACTATGCAAAAGGTCATTTCCGCATTTGGGAAAAAGAACATATATTCAATTTAAAATGCAAAAACATTGAATATAACTGATAGATTACAAATGAGTCAGGTAGATCATTATGTATGTCGGCAAGCATGGCACTGCCGACAGCACTGGAAGATATAACAAAACTCCCAGCAGCAGTTCCAGACCATGTCATCCCGAGCGCGGCATGACCAGAGACACGACATGCCAGTGTCCGACAGATCCCCAATCTCAATCACAAGACACAGTCACCAGTCGTGTGGGGATCACAGAGACAGCCCCGAACTGCCAGCGGGGGGGGATGACTCAGGGGCTTCAAGCGCAGGTTCAGCAGATGTCGCCGCGGGCAGAGGCAGGTTCGGAAAGGTGCCGCGCCTTTGAGCGCGAGGTCTCTGATCTTTAGGAGGAGAGCAGTGAGGCGCACCCGGGAAGCCCATAGTGGCACGCTCCGCAAATAGAACGGCAGCTTCAGGGTCAGTGAAAAAGTGCGTTTTAGAGTTATACTCTACGCGCAACTTGGCTGGAAAGAGCATGGCATACCTTATCGCCTTGTCCCGTAATAGCTTTTTGGCTGGCTCGAATGTTTTGCGCTGCTGTTGAACAGCGGGGGCCAAGTCCTGGAAGAAGAAAAGCTTTGCATTCTCAAAAGTTATTTCTCCAGCCTCATGGGCAGCAGCAAGGAGGACATCACGATCACGAAAGTATAAACATTTTATAATCATTGCTCTTGAGGGCCCCCCGGGAGCCGGATGCGGACCCATTGACCTGTGAGCCTGCACAACGGAGAAAGAGGTGAAGGGGGCACGCGGGAAGAGCCCACGCAGCAGATCCCTACACAAATACTGGCACACTGCCCTTATCAGCGCCCTTTCGCAGTCCAAGAAGACAAACATTATTTCGTCTGCTGCGACCCTCCAAATTTGTCCGATACCGATACCGATGCAAGCTGTGACTGGACCCATGTGTCAGTCGCATTTTTACCACCCATTTTAAACTTTCGACCTCTATCTAGTTTCTGGGTACCTCTATGTAGCTCTTAGAAATGTGTAACCTTTTCTTTCTTGTCTCTGTCAGCCCGTTAGAACACTGTGCACTATGACCTCCAGCCGGAATGGAAACCGGATCCTTAAATGAGATATGAGCGTCTGGAAACTGTCCAGGGAAGCTGTATGGATCCTGTCATCTCTGTCTGATCAGCATTATGAATTATGTATTTATTGTCATACGTGTGGTCAGCCATAAAGGCCTGTTTTCCCCTCCCTTTGTCTATTTCTATTGTATAAATAAACACCCTTGAACTTTTTGATTCTGCCTGGTCTACATCCATATATGAGTGCCCGAAAGGGAAGGCTTGTTGACCTATGTATAAACTGACTG
>JBCATW010000182.1:0-10669 GCA_038406705.1 Eurycea bislineata
CTGTGCAGTGGAACACTGGTCCGCTAGTTATCGGCTGCACAGTCAGACCTGGGTGAACAGACTACATTTGTTCTTATTTTGTATGCCAAGTACCTACAGTTTGTGTGGGTTCGGCACCACCTTGTGGTCCTCTGGTAGGCGACCGCTCTGTGGGACCGAACCGTGTGAGTGTCTCAGAGCTGGCTTGACTGGGTTTCTGTTGTAGCTGCAGCCCCAGCCCAGGCCAGACTGATACAGGTACTTACCGTCAGCTACACCCATTGGCCCATTGTGGCCTGCACATAACATACCTCAGAATTATGTCAGAAAACTGGTTGTGATCACTGAGCCCCCTTTCCTGATCAGATAGGGAGCTATCCATTAGATCATTAGGCCTAGAACCACGCTGTAACAAAAACAAACCCTCATCTCTCGTCATCCCACTATCACCGCAAGAGTGTTGAAATAAACAGGTTTATCTACAGTTCTTGAAAAAAAGCCTCATCACAGAGGTAGTGGTTTATCTTCAGTAAGTCCTAGCTGTAAGTACCTTGAGGTTAGGTCCTGTCACAGGCTCTCTCTCCCCTTGCATGATTTACCGGGCAGAAGACTCCATTAAGTAACAATTACAACCGACTCCGCTTGAGGAGTTCGCATTTGCACTCCTAGCTCACCGGGAGCTGCTGTGGCTCCTCAGAAACTTGGCTCCTGAACACCACTCCCCACTCTTTGTGAAAGGTCCAAAGTAGCAGAATTCCAATTCTGCCTCTAAAGGAACCCTGCCTACCTCGAAGTGCCTACCAGACTTGGTATTTCCCAGTCATATATTAGTTATTTGTCCATAGCACTGGTTTGCATATCCTTCCTTTCCTGTGCTTGCCCAGGTTAGGAACCACAACCCTCCCTCCACCCCCCGCTCTACTTCGCTCCCTCTGCTCCCTTTTTACCACTTCCCTGGGCTCACCTGGGTTAGTTTTCCCGTAGCCCTCTGTGTTAGGAGGAAGTGAGGTGGTATCCTAAGTAAGTCCAGCCGCTCCCCCTTTGTGGGCTTGCCGTAGACGCTGGAAAGAGTGCTGAGGGTAAGTCCGCTTAGCAGAGGACGGGTGGCCGGAGCCCTCATCAGAGCCCTACCACGAGAGCATCTGTCTGCTCCACACCCATAGACTAGGATTAGAAGCGATGTTCCTGCCTACCTGACATACTCCGTGTTCTCACTGATCTGTTCCCTCCCTGGGTGAGTGCCAAGGCGATTGTGTGAGTGTCTGCGCAGCGATTGTGCGAGTGTTAGTAATTTAACTCCAACATTACCCTTCCCCAGGTCAGTGTAGAAGGGGGGTGTAGCAGGTAGGGAGAGGATCACTAGGTGTCAGACTACTTCTGCAGACACCACCTTTGGGCTCATATTTGTTATCAGGGTTGAGCCTTTAGCATATGCTATCCTGCCTTGGCAGCCCTCGGGGCTGTCAGAGGGAAAGCTAGTTTTATTATTTTTATTTATTTTAGTAGATACTGAGTGTCTATAGCTGGTATGGGTAATAAACATAGCAGCCCTACCCTGGACACTCTCCCTAAAAACTCCCCTGTCCGCCTCATGCTGGAGACTCATGGTCCAGAGGCCTCCAAATGGATGGAACACTGGCACCATGAGACCTCCCGCTTGTCTCTGCCAACCTGGCCAGTACTAGGGTCATTACTCCCCGAGAAGCTGGATGCTATCCGGATTTTCTTGATGGAATCACCCCAAAGGCCAGGGCAGCTTGTAGATCAGTGGACCGCCTATGCTCTATGGTTGGGACAAAGTGCCCAACACAGAAGCCCGCGAGCCTTGAAGGCTCAACAAAAACTGGAAAGGAAGCTTGAGGAGAAAATATGGGAACAAAGAGAATCCTGCAATGGGTATGGAAGGCTTCCCTCAGGCCCTCCTGCAATCAACTTCCTCCCACATGTTCCTACCCCTATTATCCCCACGCGTAGTCAAGCCCTGTCTCTTCGGCGATTAGGTCACCACTTGGTACAGGAAGATCACTCTAGGGTTCAGTCAGGTGCAACAAACAGCAGAGTATCCCTTGAAAACTACTCCCAGGTAACAGGTGACCTTAAGATTGCCAGGATATTTATAGCCCGACTGCTCTTCCGCCCCGAGGCCACTGAAAGGGATGTCTTGGAGTACCTGGTAGGTAGCGACCACCCTGGTAATGAAGATGAGGTGGGTGAGGACAGTTTTGTCAACATCCTGGCTCCCCTGCGAGCAGTGGCAGCCCCTGCTGACTATTCCCTGACTGAAATACATCAACCCTGGTCTCCATCTGAGATCATGAATTTCAAAGCTCAATTCCCTGTCCTCCGTACCAACCCCAAGGAATTTCTCACACACCTTAATGATGTGCTCCACACATACAAACCTACTCTCCCTGATTTGAGGCAGTTGCTGAGAGTGCTCTTGACCACAGATCAGCTCGCCACTGTGATGCAGAAGGCCGGCTGGACTGCTGAGATGGACCCCCGGGACATCCCTGCTAAAACAGAGAATAACCAGCCCATAGCTGAGAATCCCCTCCTGTCCAACAAAATTAAGGAGATCCTAACAGCAATTGAAGGTCTCTGTCCTAAGCGCCAGGACATGGACAAAATCAAGAACTGTAGGCAGGGAAAGGGAGAAGATGTTGGGGATTACTTAGACAGACTGAAAAGCATGTATGTCCAGTATTCAGGGATGGATGACCCCGTTAATACGGCTAGATCTTTAATAATAGCGCAGTTTGTGGAGGGGTTGCACCCCAAGGCAAGTGCGGACATTAAGAGAATATGTGTGGGATGGGACAGCTTGCCGTATGAACAGATTTTGTCTCAAGCACGGCATTACTGTAATATCTATGACAAGAAGCAGGAAGAGGTCAAGGAAAGACTAATGAGTCTCCAGATAGCCACACTGGAGCAGCAAGCTGAGAGCAGCCCAGCTGCCCTCGCCGCGGCTGCAGGAGTAAGCGGAAGCACACTGCAGATGGTGTACCAATATCCCCCGGCCAGTTACTTGGGCCCACCCCAAGGTCTCCGGCCACCCCAAGGGAATTTCAACCCCGGTCCTCCCCAGACAGTCCCCCGTCCACCCCTGGACCGGGACCAGTGCAGGTACTGTAAGAAGTATGGCCACTGGATCGAGGAATGCCCTGTTAGACCTCCTCGCCCACCTGGGTATGCAGCCCCAAACCGGTCGGCAGTCACCTCTCAGGGTGGTGTACCCCTATACCAATACCCTGTCTACCCTCCTCCCGGGCCGAATGCCGCTGTGATACCGGCACCCCATGTCGCACCCCCAGCTCCAGTGGTACCCACGGGCCAGCTCATCCCCATGGGAGATCTGGCCTCTAACAATCCCTTCCAATTCCCCACCCAGTCCTGACGGGATTTCTCCCCAGATCTGGACCCTGAGCACCTCCTCGCCCTCACCATTCCCCTTCCCGAGTCCGCCCCCTTTGTGACTGCCCAAGTAGCAGGTAAATCGGTTAAACTCCTCGTCGACACCGGTGCTGGGCTCAGCACTCTGAAGAAAAAGGAGTTCCCCAACCTGCCCCTGTCTGCCCACACGGTCACCTGCGTGGGTGTAGAGGGCATTTCCTCCCGACTTCCACTATCACTCCCTACCAGGGTAGATCTGGGGCCCATGTCCTGCCCCCAGGCATTTTTGCTGAGTGCCTCCACCCCAGAAAATTTGCTCGGGATGGATTTTCTGGGGAAACTGGGTGCTGTCATCTTCTGCAAAGAAGGTCAGCGGGCTCTGTACATCCCTGATCAGTCTGAGGAATACCACATCCAGATGCCTAAACACCAGGCCAGGCTGCAGACCTTCTTGAACCTCTGCCCCTTATTACTGGCTCCAGTTCTGACCGAAGAGGAACTGGCCGAACTGGACTCAGTGCCCGCCTGCTTGTGGGCTGTGGAGAGTACGGAGACAGGGCTTATACTATCGGCCCAACCTCTCCGCGTCCAGATCAGACCCGGTATGCCACTACCTCGCGTTCCCCAATATACATTGAAACCTGAAGCAGAGAAGGGTCTGGCGCCAGTGATAAATGCTCTACTACGCCAGGACGTCCTCATAGTCTCTCAGTCACCTGCTAACACTGCTATCATGGCAGTCAAGAAACCAAATTCAGATGCCTACCGTCTGGTACAAGATCTTAGGCCCATCAATGACATTGTGGAGCCACTGGCCGCAGTCACCCCAAATCCTGCCACTATCATGTCATCAATTCCCCTGGATGCCACCTGCTTTTCCGTTGTGGACTTGTGTAGTGCCTTCTTCAGTGTGCCCTTACACCCAGACTCCTGGCATATTTTTGCTTTCTCCTATCGCGGTGTCCAGCTTTGCTGGAAACGTATGCCGATGGGGTTCATACATTCTCCCACAATCTTCTCCCAGATCCTCCACCGTGATTTAGGCGAGATTGTGTTGCCAGGAGACAGTACACTATTAATGTACGTGGATGACCTCCTAGTCTGTTCCCGAGACCGAGACCTGTGCGTGCTTGACACAGTGCACCTGCTCACTGCCTTAGCTCAGAAGGGTCACAAGGCATCTAAGACCAAACTCCAGTACTGCCAGACTGAGGTGAAATACCTGGGCCATATTGTATCAGCAGGCTGCCGGTCTCTGGATCCTGACAGAGTCAAGGCGATCTCCGCCTTGCCACTGCCCAGGACCCAGAGCGAATTAAGATCATTTTTGGGAATAGTAGGTTACTGTAGACAATGGATCTGTGACTACGCCATTGTCATCAGGCCCCTCCAGAAGGCAGTGACTCAAGAGCAGCCCCCTAAAATTAACTGGACGGAAGAGAGGAAAGAGGCTTTTGAGGCAGTGAAAAAGGCTCTCTGCAGTGCCCCAGTCCTGGGTCTCCCTGACTACACCAAAGAATTTGTCCTGTATTGTTGTGAACGAAAAGGGATAGCCACAGGTGTCCTCTTACAAGACCGGTTAGGATCTCTGCGTCCCTTGGCTTATTTCAGCTCCCCTCTGGACAACGTGGCTGCTGCCCTGCCTCCCTGTCTGCGTGCCGTTGCGGCCACAGTCTTAATGGTCGAGAAGAGTCGAAACATAGTCCTGGATAGTGACTTGCGCGTCAGAGTTCCCCATTCTGTCCAAGCCCTCCTGCTCCATAGCCGCACCCAGCACATGACCTCAGAACGGAAGTTACGGTATGAGGAGGTTCTCTTTAACAACGGGAATATCAAGGTGGAAAGATCTCCTGACCGTAATTTGGCTACACTGGTGCCTGTATCCGATGACTACCTGGAAGAACACGATTGCCTCCAGGTGGTCACCGCCCAGGTCACGGTTCGGCCAGACCTGTCAGACACCCTCCTCCAGGGAGCTCTGGTCCTGTTCGTGGATGGCTCTGCCCAGCGGAGAGCCCTTGATGGTTCCCTGGTGGCTGGGTACTCTGTGGTCAGTTGGCTTGAGAGCAAGAGTGAGCTAGCTGTAGTTGAGGCTCACCCCATTGTACCCCCTTGCTCTGCCCAGATAGCTGAGTTGATCGCCCTAACGCGTGCGTGTACCCTTATGGCTGGCCAGGATGTCAACATCCTATCAGACTCCAAGTATGCCCTGGGAGTCTGCTGGGACTTTGGCGCCATCTGGCGAGAGCGTGGGTTCTTAACATCAGCTGGAACACCAATCAAGAATGGTAAGGAGGTATCAGCCTTACTAGAAGCGCTCCTACTACCATCTAAACTGTCTATAACACACTGTAAGGGACACCAGAAGGATTGCTCTTGGCAGGCAAAGGGAAATGCATATGCAGACCAGATCGCAAAACAGGCTGCCCAGTCAACCCCCCAGACCACCACCCAGTGCCCCTCCTTGGTGCTCCCATCATCACCAGTGTCTGACATATGTTCTGAGGTATCACCTGCACTACTGAAACTACAGGAGACACAAGAGGCGAAGGAGGTTGACTTGTGGAAAACCAGAGGGTGCACTGTGACCCCTGAAGGTATTTGGTATGGCCCTGATGGAAAACCTGTTGCCCCTGCTTTTGCCCAGGAGTATTTGATCAGGCTGACTCATGGCACCGCCCATCCTGGGGCGGATGCGGTGACCCAGTACATCAAGAGTACTTGGTACGCTCCTGGGTTGGAGGATCGGGCCAGAAGATATGTGCAAACTTGTCATATCTGCCAACTGCACAACGTTGGTAAGGCAGTCAAGGTTTCCTCAGGGGCAGCCCATGTCCCTCCACCAGCACCGTTTTATGAGATCCAACTCGACTTCATCACCATGCCTCCTGTGGCAAAGTACCGCTATGTCCTGGTCATCATAGATGTCTACTCTGGTTACATTGAGGCCTTCCCCTGCGTCCACGCAGATGCCATCAGCGTGGCCAAGCGCCTGCTGAGGGACATCTGCCCTCGCTGGGGTCTGAGTAGTATTATCTCTAGTGACAGAGGGTCGCATTTCTGTAACCAGGTCATAGAGCTGATGTGTGAAGCTCTGGGGATCAAACAACATCTGCATGTACCTTACAGGCCCCAGAGCTCAGGTAAGACCGAACGGAAAAATGGCGTACTTAAGAACAAACTTGCCAAGATCTGCGAACAAACAGGTCTCAGTTGGCCTGATGCACTCCCCCTTGCACTGATGTCCATGAGGGCGATGCCCAGTCATTTCTGTGGTCTCTCGCCATTCGAGGTCATCACTGCACGGGCGATGCCATTGCCCTCGGCTGCCCCACCCACGACCAGCAGGCTTCCCCTGGCACTGACCGATGATGCTGTCCTGGCTTATGTAAAACATCTGAGCTCCCTCGTGAGACAGATCCATGCCAAAGTAGCAGATGCCCAGCCAGTCCCGGGTCAGAAGAGATTACACAATCTTGTGGAGGGTGATGAGGTCATGTTGAAGGAGTTCTCAAGGAACGACAATCTTTCTCCCAGGTGGCGAGGTCCTTACACAGTACTGTTAACCACAGACACCGCTATAAAGGTGTTAGGCGGCAAGACCTGGATTCACGCCTCCCACGCCAAACGAGTCCAAACTCCTGATCTTGATTCCACATCCCCTAGCCTTCCAACTGTACAGTATGGGCCATCGGCTCCCCCTCACCCTGCCTTGCGGGGTCAAGGTCTAAATCCTTACGAACCAAGGTATCACCTCCGGCCACGGAAGGTGGTTCCCCCTGCACCTTGAGTTGAGTGGCTGGACACCTGGCGGATATGTTTCCATGGGCACTAGGATGGGTGCCTCACCAATCTTCCTGGCCACAGGAGAAGAAAAGAGCCTGGCATCTATCACCCTTTGCCAGTACCTTCAGAGATGAGCAACCCCTGACAAGTTTTGGGGACCTGAGCTTAATTAATGTCTTGAACCACCAGCTGGCAGTAACTTTCCACCATCTTGTCTATTTCGGGTGCTATCAAGCCAGCACTTCATCTCCTTGGTCCTCTCCTTGTAAAATGAATAAACTGGGTTCTGCAAACTATTAATGAGACACCTTTTGGACATTAAACAATGCCACGTTGTCGCAGAATAGAACCCAAGAGACCAGGTTGCCTCAGGACATCATGACATTTTTCCTAACCTGCTTGAACCCACGTTATTATCACTAATCCCGACTCTTGAACTACGAACAGTATTATTTTCACTGTCCACCCTATCTAACCATTTCCGCCAAAGACTTTGGTTGCTGGATTAGAATTTTTTTTTCTCCTGGAAACTAGTGCTCTCTTTTCCCTGCGCTGGGACTTGAACAGTTAAAGGAGCCACCAAGTACCTACTATGCTCAGTTGAACTTGGCTAACTAACAACGGAACCGTGTCACCAGTACAAAAACATGGAACTATTAACCGGAGTTAGGTTAGCCTAAAACAAACCTGGGCCACTAATGTTAAGAACTTGACTTTTAGTAATTATATGATTAGATTAGGAGATGAATATATTAAGTTGTGATTAATAATTATGAGAAGAAAAGTATTAATTAATATGTATCACCATCTGATGACCGAATTTACAAGATCACCATTAGTACTGTTTTATTAAATGACCTACCTCACCGGCTGGACAATCCCTGGCCAAGTTGCGGAACCACAGCGCTGCAATGCAACATCGTAGCCTGCGGGCAACCGATTCCCTCCCTTTCAGTAACTTTGTCGTCAAGTACACCTGCCGAGTATCCAGTTCCTCTTATCACCATTGATGTATTTTTGTTTGTTGATTAAGTATTTGATTAAGGACTGTATTATGATTAATATTATCAGGAGAGATGACATGACTGCCTCGCAAAAATGTACCTGTCGGGTTTCACTACCTTATTACCGCCACCTGTGCCTCTTTTGAGTTGTCACTGCACCCTCAGTTACTGTCATTAGCACCCAAGAGCTTTGGCCTAGCCTCTGATTATGTTCTCTGACAGCTTGGGGCCTGGCCCATGTATCACATAAGTATTTTTACCTCAGCCTTACCTCCAGGGCCCTCTTTAGTAACTAAAGCACTGTTGTTTCTTCTGCAGCCCAGTCTAGGGTAACCACTTGGCGACTCTGATAATTAACACTGCATCGGGTCCGGAACCACAGCACTAACAATGGGTTGGCCTTTCCTGCTTGGTCATCGGTTGCTCGTCACAGGTTATATCTCTCTCTGCTTGTCCCCCCTCCTCCTGGCTTTGAAGTCGTCGCACCCGTACCACCTGAACAGTTTCATCCAGACTTGCCATCTCACCGCTAGAGAATTAAATCAAAGCTCCTGCTGGGTCTGTGCCCATATGCCAACCCACCAAGGCTCGGCGTTTGAACTGCAAGCTGTACCGGCTAACATTTCCCTTCTGCTGTTCCCTTCATCAAAGGAACGCCGGGTCACACCTGAACGAACTGTGTTGTCGGTGAAACATCAAGCCTCATTTCCAATGTGCTTCATCTGGCCAGCCCGTCCTGGTGCCCAGGAAGTAGGCTCCACCACCAAATGCCAAAATACCATCACCAGGTCACCAGGGAAACATCACTTCATCTCTGGACAGTTATCCCTAAACTCCTCAGTTATCAGGTCCCTGTACCCAGAAGAAAATTTCACAGACTTTGCAGTAGCACCACCACTTGTCATTGCTTGCCGTGTATGGAAGAACTTTTTGAACCACACCTGTCCCTTCGTCGAGCCCTGGAGCCCTCCTGAAGATGTCTACTGGGTGTGCGGTTCCACAGCGTTCAAGCGGCTGCCCATCAACTGGAGTGGAAGTTGCGCTCTTGGTCACGTCATCCCTGCCATCAGGATCACCATGGAAGGACCAGTGGGAAGACTGAGAAATGCCAGAGACCTTGCCCAGTCCCGTGAGGTGGTCAACACCTACAAGCCCCTCACTGATGCAGACATTTATGGAACTTCTCTGATCCCATACCTTGGGGTTGTGCGTGTCGGATGGGCCATCTACCGCCTTCAAGCAATCATGGACATCATTGCCAATGAAACTGCAACATCCCTAGAGACTTTAGCATATGAGCAGAGAGAGATTAGGAAAATGGCCTTGCAGAACAGGCTAGCCCTCGATATGATGCTCGCTAGCGCCGGAGGCGTTTGTGCTCTGGTAAAGACTGAATGCTGTGTTTTCATTTCAGACTCCTATGGCACAGTTGTTGACCACGCTGAGTATATAGCCAAATTAGGGGCTATACCAGAAGATGTTTCCCACACTTGGGTGATGCAGGTGAAGGAATGGCTGGGCACCTGGTGGGGAAAGATTACTGGTTATGTCATAGGTATCTTGGTAGCTGTGGTTGTCGTTTTATTAAGCATTAGACTGATCATCTGCCTCATGTGCAGAGTATGCAGTAATGAAGACAAGTCTACCCTGATGTATTATGCCCCTCAAGGTTTCACAGACGTCTCAGAGATGACCGACGACCTACCAGAACTAGAGCCTGAGGAAGAAGAAATGGTGGATGTAATAGTAGCATTAAGTAGAATCAATTATTAGGTAATGTGTCAAGTTGAGGCCGAACTAACTTGTCTGGGTTTAGTGATTATATCGAGACCATGGGGAAATGGTCTCGAAATAATCAAATGGGCGACTGTCGAATAGTCCTGACAGGCCACCTACAAGTTAACCGAGTGCACAACCTCATGTTTTTTCATTTTGCATTGTTAGATCTCTCACACTGTCAGTTATACTATGTTCAAAGGTACCACTGTGTCCCTGCCTCACTACACATGTGTCATTTCACTGAAAAGGTGTCCTTTTATTACAACAATGTCATGTCATTGCACATGTCACATGTGTCATTTCACTACAATGGTGTCATGTCATGGCCACCTGGCATCCCACTGTCATGTCACGGTCATGTCATGTTGCTGAACCTGTAATGTTAGTGCACAGTCATGTCACTGCACCAATACCCAGGTTCCTCTAACTACATCTGCACCTGTGTCATGTAACTGCAACCTTTGTCATGTCATTACTGCAATGGTGTCATGTCACTGCAACTGTGTCACCTCACTGCCCTCATGTATCACGCTTTCCCACTGACACTCATGTAGGCCTCTAGCACCCACTACGTGTTTTTGGGTTCACTGATCATCAGTGCAGCACAGGCTGCCCCATGTATGCCTTAATGACACTGTATCACCAGCACAGCACACAGCACAGTCTACCCACAGAAACTGCATGTCACCTGTCTGTCTCATGACACACACTTACACCCACGGTGC
>JBCATW010000183.1:0-10664 GCA_038406705.1 Eurycea bislineata
GGACGCCGTTATATTTCCTGCTTGTACTGCCTAGCTGCAGTGCACTTTGCAAGCGCAGATCGACAGCAAGAACCCGGGGTTCTTTCTACACTACAAATCCCAGCAGCCCTAGCTGCCTATCTGACGCGCTGCGTCAACTTATTCAATTGCTTGAGCGGCAGCGGGGAGCGGCGAGGAAGGGCGGCGATAAAGGGCCTTACTTGGCCTGACCTCCGGATATCCTGACTCTACTGCGACACGCCCACTTCTGCCTGCACTTGATCGTGCGACTGCGAGGAGAAGGACGCCGTTATATTTCCTGCTTGTACTGCCTAGCTGCAGTGCACTTTGCAAGCGCAGATCGACAGCAAGAACCCGGTATGAGCTCCACTCAAGCGGGACTGAACTCTTTTTAAGAGACTGTTTAGTGTATGTTTTTAATCTATTGTCCTATGCTTTATGCTTTATAAAGCATGTTCTTGCTCAATCCCTAAAATCTAAATGCTCAATCCATGCCTGGCTTTGTCTAAATCAATCTCTCTTGAGCCCTAGTTGATGACGTTTGTAATATCAGCAACGTGTGTAGTTTTATTCTTTGACTCAAAGCACTAATTAGCGCCTTATTGATTGCTTGTAGGGGTTCTTTCTACACTACAAATCCCAGCAGCCCTAGCTGCCTATCTGACGCGCTGCGTCAATTTATTCAATTGCTTGAGCGGCAGCGGGGAGCGGCGAGGAAGGGCGGCGATAAAGGGCCTTACTTGGCCTTACTTCGCCGACTGAGGCGCTGGGGTGATCTTTTGATTGATTGTCTAATTTCATACTGAGAAGCTGGTGCTGGTGCTATTGTGGTGTGATTGATTAATCACTGCTATTTTATTGCTTGGTCCTTGTTCGATTGTTATTTTGCTTGATACGCATATAACTATCTCTGGTAGTACTCTTCCCCACTAATATGGCACCAACAACTAGAAAAAACAAAGCTGTAACCAAACAGGGTGGTATCATTGCACCTGTGCGAGTTGATAGCAATCAATTGACGATTAATAATTTCTATGATCGCGCAGTACAGGGCTTGACTGCTTCTTCCATCCCTGCTTTGGTTTGCACCGCACCTAACCCTACCTCTCCAATCTCTGAGTCAATGTTGGATAATAGTGGCTATTCTATCCGTCCATTGAAAGATGACTCAATAGCCCCGAATTCGATTTGCGGGGTTGGGGTTGAAGCGGAATGCACAGTTATTGCATCTATTTTTGCTGAGCAACCAAGTGCTACTGGTAGTGGTGAAATGAATGTAGCATCTGATTTATTAAATAAATGCTCAGATCCCAGTTTAAACTACTTAAGCAATAACATATTGGATAATTTGAGGAGTGCGCATGGTTTCAGCCGCCGTCATTCCTTTGCAGGTGACCATTCAGCTATTGAGACCAATGTGGTCAAAGCTAACAATGCCATCTTGGCTGGTTTGAATGACTTAGTGGTCTCTGTAACCTCTTTACACTCAATGATGTCACAATTCATGTTAGATGTATCCAGCAAACAAACAGAAACCGAATGCGCGATCCTGAAGGTTCATGATGACATCAGGGACCTAAAGAAACAGTCTGATGTGCTTCATGGTTCTACTAGATCTTTACTGAATGAGGCCCATTTAGATCTAGCCAATATTTTCGCAAATCAAGTTACCAGTAAGGATAACGATAAATATATTATGGAAATCTCCCTGGAAACTCAGAAAATTGCGAAAAATATTGCCTCTAAAATCCCAAAAGCACTAAGAATACCTGCAGAAATTGATGAAGCCATCGCCCCAAGTACTAGCAACAGTACTAGCAACACAAACTATCCAACAAGCCATATAGTAAATCTGGTTGAAGAAGATGTAGTTTGTACTGATAGAATTCCTAATAAACAAACACCAGCTGCTGTTAGGCTTAGGGCCAATACATCGCCAACAAAAAAGGCTTTAATCAGTAAGACCCCTAGATCAACTGTGCCAACTCACACCACTGAGCAAACTCAGCGGAAGCAGAGAGCCCAACCTAAGGCTTCAAACATAACCAATCAAAAAATCCCGAATTACCCTGTGTTTTCTAAACATTTAAAGAAATCGGCCAATAGCAGCAAACCCACGATTACCTCTAATACTCTCTTTTTCACCCCTATGTATGTGTCAAAGGAAGAATCTCTGAAAAAATGTCTATATTTTAACAGAAATGCCTTTTTAGCCATAGTGGCAAACACCAAAGAACTATCTTTTCTAACCAGCACCCACCTAGTAGCGGTTGATTTCTTGAATAATGGCCCGCGAGATGTTGACACCACAACGATCAAATTCATCGATAGAATGTGTTGTGCGCATGTCCTAGAAGCCAAAAAAATATTTTTTAAACAAGGCATCATGGTCACTACCTCTTTTGTTGCAGCCAATACTCCTAAGACTAGACAACAAATTGTAGATAGTTTTCTCCCATGCAACCTACAAAAACCTTGTAGTTCCAGATGGGCTAACACAAATCCCTCTTTGAATAGCGAGTCTGATATTGACACTGATGTCGAACCTAACTATGACCAATATAATTACAATACTGATGCCAGATCCTATGTCTCATGCCCTGATTCAGATATAGACGATAATGAATAGGATAATACAATCTCGTTCACATCATGGAACTGTGCAGGGCTATTTAAGGACGGGGGGTGTTCACAACTACCAAAATGGCTAGAGAACAGAGATATTATCTTTGTACAAGAAACCTGGTCTCTTTGTGATATTATAGTTAACGGATTTCAATGCTATAACCTACATGCCTCCCGATCTACTTGCGGCCATAATAAAGGTGGACTAGCGATTTTAATTAACACAAAGCTAGATTGGCAAATAACATCTATTGCGTCTGAAAATGGGTGTATATTATTAGTTAAATTTAAATGCCTTAACCATCTAATTAAGCAAGCTCATTCTGTGGTGGGCATCAATGTATACAGGAATCCCAATTTAACTAGTCAGCAATCGATAAATTTTGTTGCAAAGCTTGATTATGTAATTAACACTCATGTGACCGGAGATGATGTTTGCCTTCTGGCCGGTGATTTTAATTGGGACATTGTTGCAATATCATGCTATATTAGATATTGTAAGAAGCAGTTGAAGAGTAATAACTGCACCATCAAATATGCAGTAAAGGGAAATGTAATGACAAAAAAAAAAGTGCTTTCCAGCCTACCAAGTTGGGGTAATAATTTCATACATCTTCTAATGGATGAGTCTCTGATTTGCGTAAATCTTATGCCAAAAAACACCTTTTTTAGAGGCGACTCCTCTAGTCGCATTGATTTTGTGATAATGTCTGCTAAAGTTGTGTCAGCAATGAGGAAAATTTGTATTAACACTCTTTGTTGGGGTGATCACTGTGGGGTATCCCTAGTTCTGAATTGCAGTGAGAGTAAATCTTTTAAGCTGAAATATGAACCTGTCATTGCTAAGAAATACCAAATAAGCTGGGGAAGATATTGCCCGGGGGATGTGAAATGTTCATTAGAAAACTATTTGGGAAGAATTTCTCACTGTTTGAATAGTAGGGGTGATTGGATTAATGCGTATGAATTTTTGTGTAAAGTTATAAGTCAATCTTTGTGGTATGTGACAACGATTAAACAATATAAGGAGGGTGGATGGTATGACAACGAATGCAAACTTGCGAAAAAACAGTATAATTTTAATATGCGGCAGTCAAAGCTTCAGGAAAGCGGTAATGAAAGAAAATTGATTCAAAAGAATTTGTTGATAGATCTGAGAAAGATGCAATGGAGGAAAAAGCAAAGCTACTATAATGTCCAGTGGGACAAATTAGAAGCGGCCTTAGTAAAGTCAAGCCCTAATATATTTTGGCAATTGGTGGCCCAACATGAGAACTCAAAGGGGTCGGTATTGGCTAATTACATTAATGAATCAAAATGGGTGGAATTTCTGCACTCACATTTTTGGCTATCGACTGAATGTGTTTCAGATTGTTCCCTATACCTATTTAATCCTGAGATTACTCCATTTCCGACGTTGCAAGCAATTAAGGAATTAATTAAATCCTGTCCAAAATCGCGAGCACCTGGACCAGATGGGCTGCCAGTGATTATTTATCAGGACAATCTGGATACGTGGGGCCCTTTATTGCTTAAAATATTTAAGTTGGTATTGACTAGTGGGGTTGTTCCCTTGTCCTGGAAGGGCTCTATTGTGATACCGATACATAAAAAGGGTGACCCCCATAGTTGCATGAATTATAGAATGCTTGCCCTTACTGATTCTTCTGCTAAAATTTTCTGCAAATTTCTATTGTACAAATTGGAACACTGGTGTAGTGAGAATAGGCTTCTCCCTCCAACACAGGGCGGTTTTAGGCATGGCTCATCAACAGCAGACATGTGTTTCTCTTTAAATCATATAGTGACTAAATACATCAATAGGAATGCGAGGATATTTGTCTGCTTTGTAGACCTCAGTTCTGCTTTTGACACAGTGTGCAGGTCATTATTGTGGAATAAGATGCATAACTTTGGAATTCCTGATGAACTGATACATTTGATCAAATGCTTCTATGATGCCACTTGGGTAAGGGTCAGATTTGATAGTAGAAACACTCTTTCCAAGAAAATTCCGACTAACAGAGGGGTCAAGCAAGGCTGCGTGCTGGCCCCTCTGTTATTTAACATATATGTGTCTGACCTGGCTACATCCCTATCGGCTGCCAAATGTGCAATTCCTCCAAAGCTGAATAACATTCCAATACATGAATTGGCTTATGCTGATGATTCAGCTTTATTGGATCTTTCATCAAATGGATTAATGGAAAAACTACAAATTTTCGATGACTACTGTAAGAAGAATCATTTAATTGTTAATACCAGTAAAACCAAGTATATGGTATTCATGAACCGTTCTAATAGGAAAAAGTACTCCTATAATTTTACATTGCTGGGTAAGCCAATTGAGCGTGTTTTCTCTTTCCCATATCTTGGCCTTCTCTTCAGCTCAGATGGAACATGGTATGCTCATTTCACTCGACTTGAGACTAAATTGAAAGCAAAGGTCTTTGGTATTAAAAGATTTGCTAAAACTTATGCCTCAAGGAGCCTCATACCACTCATTAAACTGTATAAAGTTAACATACAATCATCTCTATTATACGGCTCTGAAACGTGGGGAGGTTCTAATCTAACTTTGTTAGCTAAAATTGAGGGAAAATTATTAAAAATTTTGTTCGGAGTTCCTATCTCTACACCATATGTGGGTATCTTAGCGGAAGCACAGATAATTTGTTGTAAGGTGTTGGCAGAATCCCGATTTATGAAATTCTATTTAAAAATTGGTAAAACTAATCAGTATTTGGTAAGCAAAATTTGTTATGAGGATATGTGTAATGAATTGAACACAAGCTCAAGCTATTATCGAATAAGACTAGGATACATTGCCAGGAAATGGCTGCTGGATGGTTTTCCTGCTAATTGTTGGTCCTGGTCTAAGCTATGCTGGAAAGTGGCTACTGCACTTCAGAATCAATGTAACACAGAAATTGAACTATCTAAGTACCGTTCTCTAAAAGAATATACATCAGTTGTACAGCTTGATAAAATGCAAGACTATGTGAAATTCTCAAACTCAATTATACTAACAAAATTCTATCTTTTGTTTAGATTAGGGGTATACCGTAACAGGGTTAATGCCTTGCCCTTAAACCATTTCTGTGAATGTAACATGGATTCTTATGATAACAGATTTTATCACTTAGTCTGTGTCTGTCCAAAATTTGTGACACAAAGAACTGTATGGCTTAACAGTCTACTGGTTAGGAATATTAGTATTGATTCACAGATTGCGGTTTTGATGAATGTGGATGAAATTTGTAAGATCGCGAGAATTTTTAACTTTTTTAAAAATTGTAATATATTGACTATACAAGCACAATTAGTCTTAGAATAACTGATGTTTTAGAAGCTATAGATGCTGTATTAGTGTAAAGATGTATTACCTGACTGCTGCTAAAAATTGTTATTTTGCACACTTACGTATTTGCTGCTAAAGATCACATTTGTTGCACACTCTGCACCTTAAGGTTGCTCATATTTTTAAATTATATTTGATATGTCCTGATTCGACGTGTAATGTTCTGAATTGCTGCTATATAAAATGTGCACCTCTTGCACAGGAGTATGCTCTGTATGTTCTATTTTTACTATGTCTAAACAAAGTTTGACTTTTGGAAGCATTTGCACTTTATATTTGAATATGTGTAATCAAAAATTTTTTGACTCTTGGAAGCATTTGCACTTTATGCCTGTCTTGTTAAATGTTATATGTTCTTATATATATGCTAAAATTCAAATTGAAACTTTATGTATTAATTTACTAATAAAGTATATTTGAAATACAATAAATGGAACATGGGTGGTTCATCTTTCAAGAGAATAAGCGCCAAGATCTGGAATCTTCTCCCAGACGACATCAGGACAACCGAAGACCACCTCAAATTCAGGAAGAAACTGAAAACCTGGCTATTCCCAACAGAGGCAGAGGGCAAAGAGGGTACAGCACGCTCACGGATCTCTTATCAACCATCCTCGGAAGAATGGAAAATCAGACGCACGGGTAGGAATCACAATGGTAACTACAGAACCTGAACCAAGTGATGAAGACAGAGAACTTCCAGTAACCTACGTGGGATTAGAGAGAACAACCTCCATCACCAGCAACCACAAGAACAACCCATTGAGAAGGGAGAAAAGTAGAAGGGGGGAAGAAGGAAGAAGCCCCCATCCCTCCCACTCCCTCCAAGACCCAACACAAGACCAGCAATACTCGAACCAGTACCAACCGATGGCAGGGGACCATCAACAAAGCCGGGACAGCATATACTGCACCTCACCCCACAAGAGCACTATAACTCGAGACACTACAGAGAAGGCGATCCCCAAACTCAAAATGGAAACTACATAGGAACAACTAGATCCCGGACGAGGAGCAGCAAGGGAAAGGATCAAGGAACAATGCCACGAATATGCACCAGAGCAGGGTCATTAGTAGGCTAAGGCTGCCTAAGTGGCCGCCGCTCGAGGGACCAGGCGAACAGAGTCACGGGCAAATGCCCTCTCCAGGGCCCTGGGACCTAGGCACGGCATGAATCAAAAGACATTTGGCAGGGGCAGCCTGCCCAAAACAAGCACGCTCATTGCAACAGGCTCAGAAAGCACCAGAAACACAGACACGGATCCATCACAGGACAGTGACGACACAAAGCACATATGACCAACAATGAGAGAGACAACCGCACGTAGACAAGCAGGTTTTACTGTACCGAGCCATACATATGTACTCATCACCCATGCACATAGTATCAGATCAACCTCCATATAGACTGCATCCTGCCGATAACACACAAGGGAGCAGACATATCCCCAGATATAAAGGTGACCACACAACTGACTTACCCGGAGGTTATTTATTTATTTATTTATTTTTAACATTTGTAGAGCGCCCCAGACCCATGGGCATCTGGGCGCTGGTTACATACAGAGTAAGGTGGTAATGTACAGTCAATGATCAGATGGAAAAGATCTGGATTCAGGACTTCCTGGGTCTTCCTGGTTGAGCTATTGGAAGAGTTCTGTTTTTAGGAGCTTTCTGAATTTTGGGTAGGATTGTTCAGCACGAAGGTGAATAGGAAGGTTGTTCCAGAGTGCCGGCGTCACTGTGGGGAAGCTAGAGCCTCCCGCGGTTTTAAGGCGGAATCGAGGAATTTCCAGAAGATGCATGTTGCTGGAGCGGAGGGAGCGTGGAGGGATTTTGGGTCGGATGCAGGTGTTGAGGTACTGGGGGGCTTTGCCAGCTAAGCAGCGGTGAGCAATGGAGAGGGCTTTGAACTGGATGCGGGATCTAACGGGGAGCCAATGCGCGTTTTTTCGTATTTCAGAGATGTGGTCACGCTTTTTTAACCCTATTGCTGCTCTAAGGGCGTTGTTTTGAACAACTTGGAGTTGGTCGGTTATTTTTGAAGTGGCACCAACAAAGAGGACGTTGCAGTAGTCCAATTTGCTTAGGACAAGTGCTCTGGCCAGGGTAAGGCAGTTTTCCTGGGAGATGAGGGGGCGGCATAGGTTGATAAGTTTGGTACTGTAGGCAGAGGATGAGGAAATGGCGTTGGCCTGTCTAGTCATGCTGACGTCAGATTCGATGTATACCCCTAGGGTTTTAACACATTTGGATACCAGGATGGAGTTTCCATCAATGGTGAAAGATGCATATTCAGGGACGAGGCAGTTGAGGTGATGGGAGGTGCCAACTATCAGGAGCTCGGTCTTGTCGTCGTTTAGGCAGAGCAGGTGCTCTGCCATCCACGCTTGGACAATGTCGTATATGTTGTTGATAGCTTGTGAGTCTTGTGCATAGATACCAGACAGGGGTAAGAGGATCTGTGTATCGTCTGCATAGTTGGTGTAGGATATGGAGAGGGAGTCCAGGGTGTCAAAGAGGGGCTTGGTGTAAATATTGTAGAGTGTGGGCGAGACACAGGAGCCTTGCGGCACGCCGCAGGTGACAGGGGTGGGGGGTGCCGCAGCGGGGCCTGCAAAGACGCGGGATGTCCGGTTGTCAAGGAAAGAGGCGATCCAGTTCGTGGCGTGTAGGGAAAAGTTAGCTGCGGAGGAGAGGTGGTGGCAAAGGGTGGGGTGGTCAACCAGGTCGAAGGCTGCTGACAGATCTAGCAAGAGAAGGAGGGCGATATGTCCAGAGTCTTTTATATGGTCCAGTTGGTTCTTAAGGTCGAGAAGAGCTGACTCTGTTCCATGATTGGGGCGGAAGCCGGACTGTCTGATGCCTAATATGTGGTGGCTTTCGAGGTGGGTTTGGATCTGGATGTAGGCTACCCTGTCGATGATTTTAAGAAGGAAGGGCACGGTGGTAATTGGGCGGTAGTTGGTGTGGACGGAGGGGTCTAAGGAGGGTTTCTTGAGTAAGGGCGCTACCCAAGCTTCCTTGATGGATTTGGGGACTAGGCCTGTGGCGAAAGAGGTATTAACGAATTTGGTAATGAGTGGTAAGAGTGCTGAGATGCAATCTTTGACGAGGGGGGCAGGGAGGATGTCTCCTTTGCAATTGGAGGGCTTGAGGGTTGCGACGATGGTAGCTAAGTCTTGTTCTGTGACGGGGGAGAATGAGAATATAGATGGGTGGACGGAATTGGTGGTCGGGGTGTGGGAGGATGAGGGCAGATGGGTGGGCTTAGTTTTGGAGAGAAGGGCGGTGCGTTTGGCTTGTATTTTAGTCTTAAGTTTGTTAACTTTGCCTACAAGTGCTTCCTGGACTAAGGTGCACCAAGCTGGGGAACGGTCAGTGTCATCAGTGGGCGGGCATGGGTTCTCAAGTTCACGAAGGATTTTAAATAATTCCCTGGAGCTAGAGGAAGCTTCAGAGATGCGTGTGTTGTAGATATTGGCTTTAGATGTTGTTATAGCTTGCTTGTAATGGCGGTTACGTTCTGTGTATATGGCTTTGCTTTCAGGAGTAGGGTTTTTGTGCCAGATGGCTTCAGCTGCTCTTTTATCAGCTAGTAGCAGTTTTAACTCTGCGGAGAACCAAGGTTTGCTCTTGCGGGCTGATTTGGGTTGGAAAGTTTTTTCAGGGGCAACTAGATCTAGGGCCTGCGTGAGGGTGACGATATATGTGTGTACTAGGGCATCGGGGTCATCAGGGAGAGTGGTAGCGGACAATATTTTTTCAAGGGCTGGGAGGAGGTTGTCTTTGGTCAAGGCGCGCCTATTGCGAGCTGTGATGCGGGTGGTGGGCAATGGGTTCTTTCTTGGTGGGGTGGGAGTGTTCAGGGTAAATGATATAATGTGGTGGTCGGACCAAACGCATGGGGTCACTGTCTGTTGGGTAATGTTACTGTTGGTGGCGGCTAGCCAGTCAAGAGTTCGTCCGTGACGGTGAGTGGGTTCAGTAATAAGCTGGGTGAAGCCGAGGTTGGTGAGTGCCGTGGCTACAATGGCGGAGGGCTTGTCAGATGGGTCGAGGAGGCCGAGGTTGAGGTCTCCCAGTAGAATCATTTTAGTTTTCGGGGTTATAAGGCTTGATATGTGCTCAAGCAAGGCTTGTGGTTTCGTGCTGTCATCGCCAGGTGGGCGATAGAGGAGGAGGATGTGAGTGGTAGAGGTGGGTGATGTAGTTAGCTTGGCAAGGAGGGATTCAGAGCCGGGAAGGGCTAGGGAGTCTGCGGCGCGGATATTGAGGGTACTTTTGAAGAGAAGAGCCACTCCTCCTCCTTTGCCAATAGAGCGGTCGGCTCTGAGGACGGAGTAGCCTGTAGGGACGGCTAATGAGAGGGCAGGGCCGGAGGCTGGGTGCAACCAAGTCTCAGTTAGTGCCAAGATGTCAAGGTTAGCGCTAACGATGTAGTCGTGGACCTCGGTGGCATGGGCAGGCAAGGACCACGTGTTCAAGAGAGCACAGTTAAGGGTGGTAAGGGGGGTTACTGTGGTGGGTTTAGTGGTTGGAATTAATAGTAGTTGAGGTGTGGAAGTAAGGTCGAGGCGTAGGCCAAGGTGGGCATTGCGGTCAGAGGTAGTCTGTGGCCAGGAGGGGGGTATATAGGCGTCGTCGGTGCGAGCGCCGAGGTGTACAAGTCTGCGGG
>JBCATW010000184.1:0-10662 GCA_038406705.1 Eurycea bislineata
ATATTGAAACATGAGTTGGAAGTTTTCTTTGCCTGCTCTATTGGGTCAATTTCTTGGTTGATGAATAAGAAGAAGAAAAACCTTTATTCGGCAACAAATGCCATTAGGTTACACATGCAAAATATAATACATTAGTGCATGAATAAAAACATACCTTAATTTACATTTTACACTCAAAATATTAAAATGTTAAAATATTAAAAACATGTCCAAAGGGAGAAAAGTTACATAAAGTGCACGGGCATATTAAGACTTGATAAAGTGCTAGTGTTTAAGTTTCAGGTACAGTACAATGACATCATACAACAATTTTTCCCAATATGTTTAAAGTGCTAGTGCTTTTAGCAGTCTTCTTTCTTGGATAACATTTTTGAAAAAATTTTGCAGACAATAAATAGTAAATACATCTTCTAAATGTCTTAGTTTAAAAGTAGTTACTTCAATTTGATTATAGTTCAGCGTTTTTAGTAATGGTAACAGACATGTTTTACGAGCTTTTTCGTAAAGGGGACAAAAGTATAAGATGTGCGCAAGATTTTCATTTATTTCACCACACATACAAATCATTTCCTCTTTTGCTGTTTTAAAGAACCGGGGATTGTTTGGTGGGGCCAATATGCCAAATCTAAATTTGAGAAAAAGAGGAAGGATATAATTAGGAATGGGCAAAGTTAAATATAACGGGAGGCCTTGCTTACAAAATGGCTCAAAAGAACGCAGCCGATTGGAAGATGCCGCTTTTTCCCATAATTTAACTTCCCATCTTGTGGTTTGGTCTGTTTTTAAAAATGATTTCCATCTCTTGGCTACTTGGTTATCAAAACAATCCAGTTCATCAATATTCCATTCTGTCAGCAGTGTCTTGACATGTTTTACCCAAGGATTGTTGGTTGCGGTTGAATGGGACCAGATGTCAAGTAAAACTTTTCTAGTGAAATCTATTTCAGGTTTGGCACAGAGATCCAAGAAAAACAAACCTGGTGCTTCCGTTAGAATAAAGGTATTTGGAATAAGTGCTAACTCCAGGTACAGGAAAATATCTGGGATAGAGTAGGGAAGTTTTAGTGCGTTTTTAAAAAATATCCGCTCAAAAATTCCTAGAGATGTAATCGGTGCCCAGCCCCATATTTCCGCTAAATAGCGTGCCATGCCCATGATTTTGGAGCTATAAACAGATTTCAATTCTTTGAAACAATTTTGATGTGCTGTACAATATAATTTAGTGAGTGGGCCTGCTGCACTTTTAAGTCTAACAGTTAGTGCCTCGATCATAGTTGACCAGCCTAGGTTGGAGGAAAAAAGGCATCCGAGATATGGGAATGAATCGACAAGTTCTAGAGTTTCATCACCTAATTTGAAGGAGGGACAAGATTTACTCAGATTTCTTGTTTTCTTAAAAATCATTACCTTCGATTTTCCTATATTTACTGATAAGCATCTAGATGTCATAAATTCTTGATATTTAAGGATGAGATGGCGAAGACTTCTAGGTGTTCTAGCCAAAATAACGCAGTCGTCTGCGTACTGAAGACAAGGGACGCTAATATCTCCAATTTTGGGGGTATCTTGATTGGTTTCTTCTAAAATACGAAAAATATCATCTACATAAATATTAAAAAGCATGGGGGAAAGAGTACACCCTTGTCTTACCCCCTTTGCCATATCAAATTTTGGTGAGACATACTTTCCCCCGTCCAGAAGGACTTCACCAACCAAACCATCATGTAGAAGTTTTAAAATTTCAATTAAATTTGCAGGAACCCCTTTAAAACTTAAAACATCCCATAAAATGGCTCTATTTACATTATCAAATGCCATCTTAAGATCCATAAAAGCCGCGTACACTATTTCGCCCTTAAAAACATATTTAGCTAAAATCTGGTATAAATTAAATGATTGCTCGCGTGTGCCCTGCTTAGCTTTAAACCCAAGTTGCAGTTGTGAAATTAAACCCAATCGCTCAACCCAGTATTTTAGTGAGTTTGCTAAAACTGAGCCGAAAATTTTGGCGATGACGCATATCAGGGCAATAGGCCTATAGTTACCGGGTATATTTTTTTCACCCTTTTTGAAAATAGGGCAAATTTGCGAGACTTTCCACTGCTGGGGTATACACTTAGAAGTTAAAATGTCATTAAAATATGCAGTTAAAAAAGGAGTCCAAAAGTCCCTATTGTTGGTAAAAATATCTGCCGAAATATGGTCCACTCCGGGAGCCTTGCCTGGACATAATGCCAGTAAGACCTGGTCCACTTGCTCGTGTGTAAATTGGACTGGTTCAGAATTGGTTTCAGGTACCACAAAAATTGAATTTGTCGACACGTTTTTAAGAATATTAAAGGAACAAGGTAAGGCATAAACTGCCGTAAAATGGTCTGTCCAGGCCTGGGGCAGAATTGGGGGATTATCACAACGAGTTAAGTCCGCTCCGGTTAGTTTTGTCTTAATAATTTGCCAATATTTCTTAGAATCTCTAGCTTGGGATAATTCGGTCAAAGAGTTCCAGAAATCTAGATTTGATATATATTTAGCCGTGTTCAATTCTTTTTTGTATAACGCTCTGCAAGCCAAAATTTGTGACCTATCATAGGGTTTCTGCACCAAAGCGAGTTGTAAGTTTTTCTGGGCCAATTTGCACGAGTCATTAAACCAGTTATTGCTAGGTTTCTTATTTTTTGTTTGGGCTCCCCTCACTGGGTTAGACACAATTAAGCTTAAGTCGTGCATAAAAGAATTAGTTAGTGATAATCTGGCATTACACTGATAAGATTCTGCCAGTAGATGCAAGTCAGTCAATTTCGATTGAATGAATGTTTCAATTGCCATAGAGTTCGACAGTACTTCCCATCTTATTTTCCGTCGATTTGCTTTCATGGTTGCTGGGGCTAATTTTTCATATTGGAGAGCGTCAGGCCGTGGCATATTTAAGGATAGCTCAGCTACCAGGGCACGGTGGTCACTTCCCGGCAGGTCCACTACACAAAAACCCTTAGTCAAATCCCAAAATTCGCCACTTATGGCCATAAAATCTATAGTTGTGTGTCCATATGGGCCTATGTGGGTTGCACTGGCTGGGTTGTCAGTTCTAAACCTCCCGTTAAGAGTGCGGAGACTGTTTGATTCTAGAAAGACAAACAGGGATCTACCAGATGCATCTGTACGTTTTGTTTGGCCGTTAAAAGGTGGAATTCCCCATGCCTCATCTTGGTCCTTATCGTGCCTTAAGAATTGGGCCCTGCTTATCTTTGCATTAAAATCACCACATATTAATACTACGAAAGGTTTTTGGGCATATTCTAAAGAGATCTTTGTTAAACACACTGATAACTCATCCAATATTAACGTAGCTTTCTCTACCCACGGTCTTATGTACACATTGACCAGGCATACAGTTAGTTCTAGACTTTCCAACATCAGAATCAACCAATTCATACAAGTGCCCACCAGCGTTACCCCAATATCCCATGAGTTCCTTATGAACGTTAATAGGCCTCCTTGCGCATGACCAGCTGAAGTGGGGAGTGCTGGCTGAGCAAAGCATAAAAATCCCTCTAAGTCTATTGGTTTGGTTAACCACGTTTCTTGGAGACAGATTATGTCAGCGAAAGGGGCAACTTGATCTGATAATACTTGGCAATCATAGCCCGCAATGTTCCATGACATACACTTCATATGGTTAAGTTTACTCTCACCACCAGATGTAATTACAGACCAGATATTATTTTTTACAACAGGTCCCTTCGGTTTCATGCTTTGTAGTGGGCGCTTAGAGTTTAATTTAGCAACCATAACTTTTTTTGGGGCCAACATGTTCCAGAGGCTAGAAATATTCAACACATGGGACATTAAAGACAATACTGGAGAGCAATAACATAAATAATTCAAACCAGGAATGTAACAGAGCAGAAGTTGATGGATTACCATTCCCAGAGCACTAAATACATGATCTAACCAATATGATTCCAATACCCTATACCAAGCCAGTCGAGAATTTTCCTGGGGAATATTAGGATTAGTTGTTAGTCAATCATTGGCTTCCAGGTCTACGAGAGCATTGAATCTGTTCTGTATTGGGAACAGATGATTCCCATAATAGTCATTTGAATTGATTAAGGGCCTCTGTAGTGGTTCCTGCATTCTACTTTGTTGATTAAACTCACGGCCCAGTTGCCCTTGTCCAATGGCCCATGATGGAAAATGGCTAGGCCAAATTTGGTTTGTTGGGAACAGTTGCTGCATAGATCGCGCGTGAGCAGGGGGAAATTCTGGTGGGTTGATGTTTTGAGATTCATCTGGAATAATTCTCAGCTGGCTTTGGCATTGGTATTGTCTGTGGTCATGGGGTAGATGTTCAACCGTGGGCTGAGTGGCCCTAATCGATCCCAACACATCATAATTGGGCATAGCAGGTGGATAAAAATAGCCTAGTGGGACAATCAGAATACCATCCACTTGGGTTGTCACACCTTGCCTGGTGAGGACTGCTTTGGCTGTTTCTCTGTTCATAACTCGGAGCACCACACAGTCTCCTTTAGAAGTTTTGGATGTTGAACCTATCCAAGGGGTGCGTTCAATCTTTACAACCTCAGATTCTTTGATGTAACCGATATTGCACATTGCCAAATGCTCTAATGTTCTTTTTTTCAAGAAGTTGTTTGTTTCTAGTCCCTTCGCTATTTTTGGCACATTAATTAAAATAATCAGATTTGGAGTATCTTGCGGGGGAAAATGGAGTCTGGGTTTTGGTGGTTTGAGGGACATAAGAGTTGGAATATTTCGGCGTGCAATAGAGCCAGCAGTGTTCTGGTTTGGGATGGGCCTGTTAGTGGGTACAGTAGGCAATGGGTCATTTGAAGATTCAGCAGGTATAGGTAAAACCGTTTGGGGTACAGAGGGCATTAATGGTCTTGAGGTTACTAATGGAGAGCTGGGTGGAGTCTGTAAAGTGTGAATTTGGTTAGTTGTTAAGGCATTTATCCTGGCTGCGTAAAACGCATTGATTTGAGCTAGCGCCTCTGTAGAGTTCTTTAGTTGCTGGTCAAAATAACTAGTTTGCCTATTTGCAGCAACTTCAGCATGATCCAGGCGAACGGCCAATGACTGCTCAAGTTTGAAAAAGGTTTGGCAGAGTCTTGACATCTCTGCCAGCATAGGTGTTAAAAAGGCCTTAAGTGTGCCTACAGTTAATAGATCAGTATCAGGGCAATTCAACAATTGTAGTGTAGGTTTAGGAACTGAATGTTCTACTGGGGGAGTGGTTTCCAACGTAAGACTAGATTGGGGGACAGTTGTAGGGGCCGTGATGGGTGAAGTTTCATCCTCTATGATTGAGATATGAGTAGGGCTAGGAACTGGATTTGTCCTTGGCAGATCTATTGGGATAGTATTTACTACCTGGCGAGGTGAGTGAATCTTCTTCCGCTTGCCCGGGATCACATTAGGTTCAAGGGTGACTGCACTTTTACGTTTCCTTTTTTGTATAGGGCCAAGGGTAACCAGTGCACTTTTAGGGGCAGTGAAAATCACGTACGGGGGCGGATTTTGCTTGGTAGAGTTTTCAGGGACCATAAGGATCTTGCCCGCTTGAGAGACAAGGTCTCTTATCTGTTCTAGGTCCGGCGATTGGGATAAACGCTCTATTATAGCAATTGATTGAGGGGGCGTTGACATAAGCGTAATCGGGGGGGATGCTTCCCCTACAACAGAAGGCGGGTGAACCAAAATGTTAGAAGGGCAGGAAGTTGTTACAAGGGGGGTAGGGGACACAGGATTAGCCTGTTGGCATGGTAATGTATCGTCTTGCGATGTTAGTAATGGGTAGGCTGAATCATTAGCGGTATGAACCACAACAGTGAGAACCTTCCTTTTTGTTATAGGATCAATGTGGGCAGTTTGAGCGGGTAACACTAATGGTATTGGCATGATAGTTGGGGCCACTTCATCTGCATTTAGTATATCATTCATTTCATCCCGTATAGGGATAGGCAGGCGATTAACAGCAGGTTCCCCCCCCACTTTCCCCACATTTCCCATGGCACTCACGTTTAACAACATATCAGCACCTCTGCTACCCTCTGCGTCCTGACGCGAACTGCCGCCAACTGCCCTTTGCAGCCCTTCGCGTCGCTTCGCGAGGGGCTGAGGCTGAAGAAGGCGTGCAGTTCGTCAGGAACCAATCGAGACAGGACTACCGGCCACCCCACAATGCAACAGTCTGTAGTTCTTTTCTTCAAAACGACCCAGCGTTGTCACTTAGTAACAATTAGGAGGGACGCGCTGCCCTCGCAGCGTTCAGGTGCGGGGCGTGCCTTGGCCCCCGGCGTCCTTCCCTTGGGTGGGCCCAAGGCAACAGGCAAGGCACTCCTAATGGTCCAGCAGCAACAAGGTACGTGGGAGCAGTCAGCGGGATCCTCCTGCCGCCAACTGCCCTTTGCAGCCCTTCTAAAACTAAAGGAATTGTTTACAGGAAGGTGTGAACACTTAAAAATAACAATAAACAGATTTGAGCTAACGAAGAAGAAGAAAACCTTTATTCGGCAACAAATGCCATTAGGTTACATGCAAAAATACAGGAATACATTAATACATAGATAAAAACATACCATTATTTGCATTTTACACTCAAAATATTAAAATATTAAAAACATGTGCAAAGGGAGAAGAGTTACATAAAGTGCGCGAGCATATTGAGACTTGATAAAGTGCTAGTGCTTAGTATTCCCAGTACAGTACAATGACATCATACAACATTTTTTCAACATATTAAAGTGCTAGTGCCTTTAGCAGCCTTCTTTCTTTGATAACGTTTTTGAAAAAATTTTGCAGACAATAAATAGTGAATACATCCTCTAATTGTCTTAGTTTAAAAGTAGTTATTTCTATTTGATTATAATTCAGTGCTTTCAATAGCGGTAGCAGACATATTTTACGTGCTTTTTCGTAAAGGGGACAAAAGTATAAAATGTGGGCAAGGTTTTCGTTTTTTTCACCACACATACAAATCATTTCCTCTTTTATTGTTTTAAAGAACCGGGGATTATTTGGAGGGGCCAATATGCCAAACCTGAATTTGAGCAAAAGAGGAAGGATATAATTAGGAATGGGGAGAGTTAAATATAACGGGAGGCCTTGCTTACAAAATGGCTCAAAGGAACGCAGCCGGATAGAAAGTGCCGCTTTTTCCCACAATTTAACTTCCCATCTTGTGGTTTGGTCTGTTTTTATAAACGTTTTCCAACTCTTTGCTACTTTGCTATCAAAACAATCCAGGGCTGCGATATTCCATTCCGTTAGCAGAGCCTTAACATGTTTCACCCATGGATTGTTGGTTGCGGTGGAATGGGACCAGATGTCAAGTAAAACTTTCCTAGTGAAATCTATTTCCGGTTTGGCACAGAGATCCAGAAAGAACAAACCTGGTGCTTCCGTTAAAATAAAAGTATTTGGGGTGAGTGCTAATTCCAGGTACAGAAAAATGTCTGGGATAGAATAGGGAAGTTTTAGTGAGTTTTTAAAAAATATCCGCTCAAAAATTCCTAGAGACGTAATCGGTGCCCAACCCCATATTTCCGCTAAATAACGTGCCATGCCCATGATTTTAGAGTTATATACAGATTTCAATTCTTTAAAACAGTTCTGTTGTGCTGTACAAAATAATTTGGTAAGTGGGCCAGCTGCACTTTTAAGTCTAACAGTTAGTGCCTCGATCATAGGTGTCCAGCCTAGATTGGAGGAAAAAAGGCATCCAAGATACGGAAATGAATCAACTAATTCCAGAGTTTCAGCACCTAATTTAAAAGAGGGACAGGATTTATTCAATTTTCTTGTTTTCTTAAAAATCATTACCTTCGATTTCCCTATGTTTACTGCTAAGCATCTAGATGTCATGAATTCTTGATATTTGAGGATGAGATGGCGAAGACTTCTAGGTGTTCTAGCCAAAATAACGCAATCGTCTGCGTACTGGAGACAAGGGACGCTAATATTTCCAATTTTGGGGGTATCTTGGTTGGTTTCTTCTAAAATATGAAAGATATCATCTACATAAATATTAAAAAGCATGGGGGAAAGAGTACACCCCTGTCTTACCCCCTTTGCCATATCAAATCTTGGTGAGACATACTTTCCCCCATCCAGAAGAACTTCACCAACCAAACCATCATGTAAAAGCTTTAAAATTTCAATTAGATTTGCAGGAACCCCTTTAAAACTTAAAACATCCCATAAAATGGCTCTATTTACATTATCAAATGCCATCTTAAGATCCATAAAAGCCGCGTACACTACTTCGCCCTTAAAAACATATTTTGCTAAAATCTGGTATAAATTAAAAGATTGCTCGCGTGTGCCCTGCTTAGGTTTAAAACCGAGCTGCAGTTGTGATATTAAACCCAATCGCTCAACCCAGTATTTAAGTATGTTTGCTAAGACTGAGCCGAAAATTTTGGCGATGACGCATATCAGGGCAATAGGCCTGTAATTACCGGGTATAGTTTTTTCACCCTTTTTAAAGATCGGGCAAATTTGCGAGACTTTCCACTGCTGGGGTATAAACTTAGAAGTTAAAATATCATTAAAATATGCAGTTAAAAAAGGAGTCCAAAAGTCCCTATTATTGGTGAAAATATCTGCCGAAATATGGTCCACTCCGGGGGCCTTGCCTGGACATAGTGCTAGTAGGACCTGGTCCACTTGCTCGTGTGTAAATTGGACTGGTTCAAGATTGGTTTCAGGTACCACAAGAATTGAATTTGTCGACAAGTTTTTAGGAGTGTTAGAGACACGAGGTAAAGCATAAACTGCCGTAAAGTGGTCTGTCCAGGCCTGAGGCAGGATTGGTGGGTTATCACAACGAGTTGTGTCAGATCCAGTTAGTTTTGTCTTGATAATCTGCCAATATTTCTTAGAATCTCTGGCTTGGGAGAATTCGGTGAATGAGTTCCAAAAATCTAAATTGGATATATATTTAGCCGTATTCAACTCCTTTTTATATAACGCTCTGCAGGACAAGATTTGTGACCTATCATAGGGTCTCTGCGTCAAAGCAAGTTGCAAGTTTTTCTGGGCCAATTTACACGAGTCATTAAACCAGTTATTGCTAGGTTTCTTACTTTTTATTTGGACTCCCCTCACTGGGTTAGACACTATTAGGCTTAAGTCGTGCATAAATGAATGGGTTAGTGACAGTCTGGCATTAATCTGGTAAGATTCTGCCAGTGAATGCAAATCAGCCAATTTAGATTGAATAAATATTTCAATTGTCCTGGAATTTGACAGTACTTCCCACCTTATTTTTCGTCGATTTGCTTTCAGGGTTGCTGGGGCTAATTTTTCATGTTGGAGAGCATCAGGCCGTGGCATATTTAAGGATAGCTCAGATACCAGGGCACGATGGTCACTTCCCGGCAGATCCACTACACCAAAACTCTTTATCAAATCCCAAAATTCACCACTTATGGCCAAAAAGTCAATGGTTGTATGTCCATATGGGCCTATGTGGGTTGTGCTGGCTGGGCTGTCAGTTCTAAATCTCCCGTTTAGAGTGCGGAGGCTATTTGACTCCAAAAAGACAAACAGGGATCTGCCAGATGCATCTGTACGTTTAGTTAGGCCGTTAAAAGGTGGAATTCCCCATGCCTCATCCTGGTCCTTATCGTGTCTTAGGAATTGGGCCCTACTTATCTTTGCATTAAAATCGCCACATATTAATGCTACGAAAGGTTTTTGGGCATATTGTAGAGAAATTTTTGTTATACACACTGATAGCTCATCCAATATTACCGTAGCTTTCTCCACCCATGGTCTTATGTACACATTAACCAGGCATACAGTTAGTTCTGAACTCTCCAACAGGAGAATCAACCAGTTCACACAGGTGCCTACCAATGTTACCTTAATATCCCATGAGTTCCTTACGAACGTTAATAGGCCTCCTTGAGCATGACCAGCTGAAGTGGGGAGTGCTGGCCGAGCAAAGCACAAAAAGCCCTCTAGGTCTACTGGTTTAGTTAACCACGTTTCTTGAAGACAGATTATGTCAGCGAAAGGGGCAACTTGGTCCGATAATACTTGGTAATCATAGCCCGCAATGTTCCATGACATAATCTTCATAGGGTTTAGTTCACTCTCACCACCGGATGTATTTACAGACCAGATATTACTTTTTGCGACAGGTCCCACCGGTTTCATATTTGGTGGAGGACACTTAGAATTTAACTTAACAATCACAACTTTTTTTGGGGCCAACATGTTCCAAAGACTAGAAATATTCAACACATGAGTCATTAAAGATAGTACTGGAGAGTAATAACATAAATAATTCGAACCAGGAGTATAACAAAACAGTAGTTGATGGAGTACCATTCCCAAAGTACTAAATAAATCTTCTGGCCAGTGCGTTTCCAATGACCTATACCAAGCCAGTCGAGAATTTTCCAGGGGAATATTAGTATCAGTTATTAGTCAATCATTAGCTTCCAGATCTGCGAGGACATTAAATCTGTTCTGTATTGGGAGCAGATAATTCCCATATGGATCATTTAAGTTGTTTAGAGGCCTCTGCAGTGGTACCTGTAGACCACTTGGTTGATTAAACTCCCGGTCCAATTGCCCTTGTCCAATGGCCCATGATGGGAGATGGCTAGGCCAAATCGGGTTTATTGG
>JBCATW010000185.1:0-10648 GCA_038406705.1 Eurycea bislineata
CCCTCTCTCCACACAGCACCCCTTCTGCACCACTCTCTCCACACAGCACCACTTCGGCATCACCCTCTCTCCACACAGTACCCCTTTTGCACCACCCTTACCCTCTCTCCACACAGCACCCCTTCAGCACCACCCTCTCTCCACACAGCACCGCTCTCCACACAGCTCTAGTGCACACTTGTAAAGCACATGAAAGGCAGGATAAAAATGAAGTGCAACAGTAGGCGGAGCACTGGTAATGTAAAATGTAATACCTCTTGGTGAGTGCTAGGTGCTGCAATTACAACAATGGAAAGTATAGTGCTGGGGATTAAGCAAAATACCTCCAGTAGAAACTTAAACGTAAGCAATTGCTTGAGTTTGCTTAGTTGCTTAGTTTTACAGTAAAACTGTAAAACATTTAAAGTAGTGCAATACTTTGACTTCCTCAGTCAAAATTCATACACAAAGCAAGCTGCATTGAGCTTTTCTATACAGAACACTTGATGCCCTCTAGTGGCGAGCTGTGGAATTGCATCTAAAAAGCATGTCACAACATCACATTTTGACAATTAAATACAGAAACAAAAACATTTTTATGAAAAAAAGAAAGTATAGGCAGTTTTTAATGCTCTTTACAAAACACATTTAGTCCATTGTCATAACGGTGCCCCTTAAAATGTTTTGATGGCCTGGCACTCTCCTTCATGACAATGTTGGTGGAATGCATATAACAAACGCTTGTAATCTTAGCTATAGCTTTACTGTGCTTGGCCTCAATGGGAGTAACAGCAGAAGTAATATTAAGGACCCGGTTATGAGTTGGTAGGAAATACTGTCTTGGCGTAACTCCCATAGAAGCTAATGGGAGTTACACCAAGTTTAAGAAATTCTACCAACTCATGAGGTGGGTGTAATGTCACAGGTAGTGTGTGGGTTCAATGGAGGTGAAACTCCTCATTTAAAATCCCCCCCCTTGCTCCACTGTTTACACAGGTTGAATGCAAACCCCTGGCCTCTACCCCAACACCCTGGCCTCCATTTCCACACACATTTTAACGGAATTGGGCACAACATTTACACAGCAGGGAAAGGAAAGCCGAAGGAGCTCCGCATGGAAATTCACAAAGATAGCGCATAACTGCAAACAGTCAACATTTACTCGACCTGCCAGACGGTGAAATAATAAACAAGCTTTAGTAATGCCCATGCTTTTCTGACTATTTTCACCTAAAATGCAGTCAATGTATACATTTAATTAGTATAGGAGTTTTTTTTTAATAGCAGGTATATATGTATTGTAGCTGTTCATCATGTCAGCACTCAAGCACACTCAGACACACACATGCAAACGCACACGCATGCAAACACACCTTAGATAATCTATGACAAGGCATTGAATGAACTCACAAATGCGGTATTAGTTATTTATTGCAAGTATGTGTCGGCACTAAAATTATATTAAGGGCCATACTGAAATGTAAGCGAAACCTCCTCTAAAGCACCCGGGCCATGGCAGAAAGACACGAGCGCCGGTGCCGAAACATGCACAACTTCAGAAGCCTGCACGTGGGCCCCTTACCCTTTCTCTACCTTTATCTGTGCAGTCCAGTGCACGGAGAGAGCTTCTTTCCTACCAATCGTGTTGCATTCTGCGAGAGGCTCAACAGGGCCCCCTCTTACCTTCCTCTACCAATCCGAGTGTTCTGCCCGCTGCTGCTGTTGTTGCCTCTGCAGGTGTGGAAGCACAGGGTGCTTTGGAGGAGGAGGAGCAGCAGCAGCGGCGGCCACCAGCACCTACCAGGTAACGTACTGCGGCAGCCCTTCATGATTGCTTCAGCCGAAGAGAAAACTGAAATCTGCTTTGAGAGCATGCTGCCGCAGCACGTGGCCCTGCCCACCCCATACGTCTCTGGCGTTAGAGATCGGGACAATGCGGCGCTCCTTAATGTAAGGAGCGCTGCATTGTCCCGATCCGGGCTGCACAACGGCAGACTGCACGAGCAAACATATAGGTGCCGTACTGCCTAGCCCTATACTCATAAAATGACTTTTCTGGCGCAAGGCCAGAAAAGCTAAAAACAAGCGGCGGAGAGGCAAAGCCATGACGCAGCATCCCCGCCCCCAATTCCCACTACGGACCTCCCCACAGCAACGACAACCAACCACAGACAGCGCATGATTGTGACGTACAGCAACGTACATCATCATCGTGCTCACAGATGCAGGATTTTGTCCTTTTTAAAAAAAATGTATTCACAAAACTTTGACGCAGGAACGCAAGCTAAAGCTTGCGACCCGTCAAAGTAAAAATGGACCCAGTCAAGCAGAGCCGGATTTACTCCTTGGACTCCCCTAGGCACGCCAGGAAGACCCTGGCCACACACTGCAGCGGCGCGTGTGAATAAGGTTGACTATAACTTAGTTAATGCAGTACTTTCGTTCTTCAGGTCAAAATGGTGCTAGTTGGCACTGATGCACATAATCCCCAATACAGAATGTAAAGTTTCACAATGTCAAACCACTCGATTCAAAAACTTAAGCTCAGTCTAAATACAAAAGAATTCCCTGTGGCAAGTTCATGTGTTGTGTAAATATAACCGCATTTTTGGGGAGGTGGGTGGATGACAGCGCAATACACTGGGTGATTTCATAATCGTATCCGAATGATGATGCCGACTAAAACAAGCCACTGGCAGCCGTCATATTCCATTCTTATTCTCCCCATTTAATAATAATACAGCACCACTCACACAGGTGGCCGAGTGTGCATGTACTGACGCAGGAGCCTATTCACAAAGGAGTTAAGCGCAGGCGTAATATTACGGCTGGTGTAATTCCTATTGCTGTTAATGGGAGGTACACTAGATGTAAATTTAGGACAGCACATAACTGCTTTGTGGATCGGACCCACAGCCTTCAGTTATTGTGCAATATACTTCTCCGTACATTTTTAGGTGAGCATTTTATGCTGTTACAGTTTACTCCCGGTTTTGAAACTCCCCGCCCCGCTTGTAGAACGTATGCTCCGTGGAGCAGTGGATAAAACCACCACACTTTTAGCCCAAAGGCTGTGAGTTAAAATCCCGGCCGAGCAGGCAGCTACCAGCGCCCCCAGGCATGGCCAACTGCCAGCCTGACCACCCCGTAATAGTGCGTCACAGCAGTGCGACGCATGCTGCTTTGACGCATGGCTTTCTGGGAGGCATTCCAGCTGCAAGTTTATCTGATTGGGCTATGGCCGTAGCCTGCAAGTGTGTGAATGCAAAAAAGAAACAAGAAATGGCTTTACCTTTTTAAATGGAGCTATTTTCATGCTAAAACATTTGCATGTTTAAGTATAACTATATGCATAAAAGTGCAATTGGTGAGTGAACCCTCCCTTTAAGGAGGATATTAAGTGGGCCATAGGTTTATGTACTGGGGTACAGACAAATTTCACTTTGGAGCATACTAAAGTTACCTTTTTTTTAATTTTAGGTAATTCAATCATGGCTCTCTTTAACATGACCTTCTTTGATTCCGAAATCTCGCTGTGCATTCGAAAGGATGGTGAATTTCAGCCATTGCCAATTCTTGGTGAAGTTAATAGTAAGTGGCTGGTAGAAAGTATAGACAACAGTGGAAGAGAAATATGCGAAGAAAAGGATTTCGGCAGGTAAGCAATATAAATATATAGTTTTAGTCTAGTGGGGTTATTGATGAGGAGGTAATGGTGATCTAGTGGGGATATTTGAGTGTGATGTATCATGGTGGTGTTCTCGAGTTGACTGGTTGCCTAGTGTTAGGCTATATATTTGTCAGTCTATTTGATGTTTGGGGGAGAAAAGTACATCTAAAGTCCCTTCACAGAATCCTTCACTTTTGCTTGCCTACAGTTTAGGGCTGCACTACGACCACCATTGCTTCACATCTGTATGGCAAGGTTTCTCCCCACGGTGAGACAAATTCTTTGTCCCAACTGTCGAATTTGTGTATCAGACGCATGCTTTAATGAGCCCTTCAGGACTCTCAATCATGCGTCTCTAGTCAAGCAATTGGCGCTTACCCTAACTACAATTTGAGGCGCAAGGCTCATGATTGTGCCAGGAGTCAAAAAGTGAGTCAGGCATGCATCTAACTCAGTTTTATATGTGACAAACTCATTGTGACCCTGTAACACTTTTTAAATAACTACTCGTATTGATGTCATATCATGAATAAATGATGTCATTCTTTATTTTTAAGGCTTTGATTATGACTGACCTTCAACAACAAGATGAATCCTTGCACTTTGGAAATGAAGAAATGCAACCTTCTCACACTGGGGTAAACAACAACCTTCTTTTTACATTTTTGATGTCTCAGCTGTCAGTGAACGTTAGAAAAAGTTAAAGTGATTGTGTTAAGGAAAAGTTGTTGGAGAAAGGCAGTCTGTGGTCGCTATCAAAGACCAAACACTTAAAGTGGTTTCGGAATTAGACTACTTGGGCTATACTGTTTCAGATTATGGCGGATGAGGTAAATGGGTGTATTTTGTAGGTCAGAGGTTTGCCCAAGTAACTGTCACTTTGTTCAAACATTCTTATAAACAAAAGAAAGGTCTAGTGAACCCTTGTCAAGATGTTTATAAAGCAAAGTCTAGAGGGATTGTTGGTTTTACTGCAGAGAAGTTTGTCTGCTATGTACAATATATTTGCCTGCTATATTTTTGTAAGATCCTAAGGAAAAGAAAGATGATCTAGATATCACAAATCATGTTACAGCTCTTATGGCTAATTTGGAGCACTGTTGAATTATACACTTTACCTTTCAGTGATGAAGAGACTACTGGCGGTTCTGGGACAGAAGGCTTTTCAGACTACAGCAATCAGTAAGTTACTCATCTTAATAGTAATGAAAGGGGCCAACAAATGACCTTTCATACAATGTTTATTTTTGCAATGTAAAGGTATAAGTTGTGAACTGATTGTGTTGGCTTCTGATCCGATTTTGTTGCACAACAACAAAAATTGCACTGTTCGTTGGAGCAAGCCCAGGCTGTTTTGTGATGTTTGACATTGCACGTTGTGCACCATTTTGCATTTGAGAGTGATTAATGTTTCTTATTCCCTTTGAAAACGCCCTTCATTTCCAATTGGTCATTGCTACTACTGGGTCTTACTTTGAGAACAGCACAACGCTTTTCAGAGTGCTCTGCATTAGAGCCTAAGTAAAATCACACATTACATTACATTTATATTTATAACGCGCCAGAGCCCGCAGGCATCAGAACGCGACACAGAACAGAACTTACGAACTACAGTCATGAACTTCCAAACTACATGAGTATGTACGATGAGCCAACCCGGAGGCATCCATGGAAGAAATAAATGGTAATATGGAAATTAAAAAATACAAAAGCCAAAGCTTTGCAGATCTTGAATTACAAGCGAGCTCCACTAGGGGCCCGATTACAAGCGAGCACCACTAGGGGCCCGATTACAAGCGAGCACCACTAGGGGCCCGATTACAAGCCTACGGTGGCCTTTCGTTGCGAGCAGTTTTCCTTGAAAACTTCTCGCAACGAAAGCCACACCCCCCTCGCAGATTACAAACTGTAACATGGGACACTTGCACACAACTATAGCCCTTGCGGCAAGCCAATGTTTACCGTAAGGTCTACGGTTGTATTTGCAAGGCCCCGCAAATTACAAGGTGACAGGCGCACCTTTCGACCTGCCTGGAGCAGGGGGAATTTGATCAGAAGGTCTGGACCTATTGATCAAATTCATTTTAATGCAAACAGAGGGTTGTTTGCATTAAAATTAAATAAGTGAAAGCATGCTTTCATTTTTTTTTTATTTCCTGAGGCCAGGACCCTGGCCTCAGGAAATTAAAAGAAAAAAAATATTTTTAATTTTTGGCAGCGCTGCTGCTGTCAATGTAGCTGAAGGAACTTGATTACTTCAGCTGCATTGACAGCAGCTGGCTGCGAGCTCGTGGCCAGCCGTTGCTGTCTTTGGTGCTAAAGTCAGCCCCATAGACAGTAATGGCTGGCCGCGGGCTCGCAGCCAACCGTTGCTGTCTATGGTGCTGAAGTCAGTCCCATAGACAGTAATGGCTGGCCGTGGGCTGGCGGCCAGCCATTTATTGTCAAAGTATTGGAGACATACTTGGTCGTGATAATAGTGCAACGTCAATTAAACCATTACACCTATGCCAAAACGGTTATGCATTCATGTAATATGCACATGCACGTAACCCTTTGCTGCAGAATTGCTGTTGATAATTCTGAAAATGCTCTTTGTACTCTGCTTACATAACTTCTGGCTAGTCTGCTGACCAATAACATGATCGGGGTATAGTGTGCATTGACTCTGATAGTCCAAAAATAATTTGGTTGTGCTGGTTGCATTTTATTGTTTTTTGGCAGATTTCACTGCATTTGCATGGCCATTTGAAAGTTACCTTTGTGACTTTGCATGAATGTAAAAGACTTAGAAATCATCTGAGCTTCTAAAGCAAAGTCTTAGTATGTATTAATTGTTTTGATGATTTGCAAATGCATGCAGAATGCAAGATTCCTTTATAACAGCTTCCTTTTTTTGCCTGCAGAAGTGCCAACGCAGAATTGCAGCTGTTGATGTAACAGATTTTGAGGCAAGTGAAAGAAATAAAATAAAGGGAGTATTTATAAGCCATCCCATAGAAGTGACTCAGAGTACAGAGGAATCTGGGGAGCAAGATCATCCTTTAAGAGCAGGCGAGAAAGTGCAAATTAAAAGGTTCGCAAAGATGATGGGGGTCTCAGCTGTGCAGCAAACTAAAAAGAAAATGTGACGGAGCACATGGAAAGCAAGCAACTGTCAGACGCAGCTAGGTGCCACACGAGGCCGGACCATGTTCAACCAAGCCAAGACCAGATGTCCTGTCAGAGTTCCAGTGAATATATGAAAAGGCAAACTGATTGTGTACATGTAGACCATGGTTAACAGCCCATCAGCCACTTGTACCCCCAAGCCATTTTCATACATAAATTATTAAAAATGCTTGCTAATCCTTATTTGTTTTTCTCCTTGCGATTATTTGCATGAGTGGTTTGCTGCAAAAGTCTTATGACTTGGCAAATGTGGACCTGTGAGGGTATAACATCATGCAATAATGAAATTAAACTCTTTTTTTCAGAGATGCATTTATTCATGTGCAATAGTATGTATGCTAGGTGGAATTAATAATACTGAGTTTGCAAACATTGCAGTACATAAGGCTAGAATTGAACTTTTCTGAGCCACTGCGTTTGCAGTCATTTTGTTTGTAAAGTAAGACGAGCAAAATGAACATGATCAGTAAATCCAATATAAGTGTACACGCTTTTATAAACACGTATTATGTTGTAAACCTAGTGTTTGCCTACGTTTGTAAACCCAAACTGCATACAGTTAAAGTGTTTACACATTTGCAAACAACATATGTACACAGGTTTGCACTTTCTGCAACCATAGGTTTACAAAGGGTTTGGAGTGCAAACTGCTGCAAACCCAATGTTTACCAAAATTGGAAAGCTTTTGCGAAACCAGGGTTTACAAGCAGTGTCTGATTTGTAAACTATTGTAAATTTAATGTTTACAACAGTCGCGCACTTCATCTCCATTTTGAGTTTGGGAATACAAAGGTTTGTCCCTTTCGTAAACCCCTTGTAAACCCTAGGTTTGCGAGCATGTTTACGCGATGTGTAAAGTTTTGCAAACTTAATGTTTGCATGTGTTTGCATAAGGTTTACACAAGTTGTAAACCACTTTTTTCATGCAGTGAAAAACCCCAGCTAACATAACATAACATAAGGATGAGCCCTATAGATGTGTACATGGCGCGCTCACATTCAGACGCAAAATGGGATATATGTGCCTAGTCCAGGTATGGCGCCCATACGTATTGCTGATGTATACATGCTTCGGGGACGTGTATAAACTTCTGTGGCTCATTGGTCAGGGGCCAGGGCTGCTGCCTACCGGTTTCGTTTACGTTTTAATTGTTTATTAATAGTGTAACCGTTTGTGCGCGCTGCTTATGGCCAAACCAGGAAGATTCCAATAACTTTAAATGGTAGCTGTCTTTCCGTTTGAATTGCGTTGCAATGCATACTGATGGAGCTCCCAGGGCGCTCTATGTAGACCACGCCATGTATCTGCTTCAGTGCGCTCTGCTTAGGGCCTTTATTGCCTTAGGTCTGCTTCTTGGGAGTGTGCATGGTGAGTGTGATGTCAACAGGGCTACGGCAGCATGTTATTCACCGGTCTCCGTGTGTGCAGACACTCGGCTTTTAGAAATGCACTTGTATGCGCATATATTGTGTATCTGGGACATACTGTGCATGGCGGCTAATCACACATACCCTTCATGCAAGGTATGTGCAAACGTGACACGCATACGTACAGGCTCTGAGCACAAAATATGTACATGTGTTACGCACGTTTCAATGCGAGATATGTGCTGCATACACGACAGGCATTTAATGCATGCTCACGGATAATGTAATTGTATATCTGCATTTTCATCTATGCATAGATTCCGTATGTAGTAGAAAGCACGGCGGGAGGCCATGCAGGCTGCTAATGTATGTAATATGTCCATTCGATGTACAGTGGTGTGAACGGATCGATTGGGGCTGCAGCCCGCTGATATTGGCGCACACCGTGTGATTGATTCGGTTAGGGGTCTCGTGCAGCGCAGCCGGGCGCGCTCAATCTTCTGCGCGTGAGCTGCATACGAAAAGGAACAGAGGCGCATGCACGCACACACGTTCGTGTGCAAACACGTGTGCTGTTCATACAGTCATGCACCCCTTGGTTACACGAACCATGCTGAAGCTGCAGTCCCGGCCTTAGGGGTGGGCAACGATCTTGGGTGTGTCTTTGTAATTTTGTCCTGTAATGTCTGAAATAAAGTTTTTACCTGTATACTTCTTGTGGCTTGTCTATAATAGCGTTTAGTCCAATTTTTTTAATGTTGCGTGAAATCGTTTACTCAAGCTTCTGTATCACATAGACACAGGCAACACATTAAGCAGGGTCTGCTCCTCCCAATCAAGCTGCAACTGCCACAAAAGGATGAGATGGCTGTTTATGAGCCTTTTTCAGAGTGGAAGATGTGTGAGCTCCTATCCATTTGTTGCTGTACAATATGGCATCCTGTGCTGGTGCAGACAGTATTCACAAGTGAGTGATGGGGTATTTTACTTTCATACATGTCCTTAACCCCTTAACTGCTGCCATTGGGATACATTATCCAATGGCAATTGCCATGCAAAGTGCTCCCTGCTTAGCCTCATTCATGACGAGACTGTCTCGTCATTAGGGTTAAATAAAATGCCCTGCTAGAATCCTTTAAGGGGAGAGGTTGATCGGTCGGGGGGGGGGGGCTACATTGGGAGGAGGGGGAATGTTTATTGGTACCCGGCAATGGCTGCAAAGTGTGTCGCTGAACTTTGTAGTATTTGCTGTATTTGTGCATTTGTTGGCGTAAGGTTTGGCACTTGGCTGCAACAGCCATGCTTACAATGTGCGTCTGAACCTCGGCGGGTAACCATGTATGTTTCGATTTGTGGTGTTGTGCATGTAAGTGTTTGATTTTTAAGTATATACTGTGCGGATTGGCCACAGTATGGCTACTGCAGTATTTATTGCAGTGCCACAGCAGTGGCTTTACTACAATATATATAGCAGTAACCACAGTAGAATCTGAAGGATTTACTGTAGTGTCTTTGCAGGTTACATTCATATCACAATAGCCACATTATGTTTACTATGATGTTTATTACAGTAGATACTGCAGAAACCACAGTGTAGGTACAGCATAGTCACACATTTACTACAGCTGATACTGCATTTTTACTACAGCATGCTTTGCAGTAAATACTGCAGTAGAGGGTACATTTACTGCAATATTTATTAGAGTACACACTACAGTAATTGCAGTGTAGATACTGTGGGATTTACTGTAGTGTTTTATATGGTAAATATCACAATATATACTGCAGTGCATTTGCTACAGAATGTTTCCTGCAGTACACCATTACTGCAGTAAATAATCTGCAGTTGAAAGTGAAAACTGTAGAGTTGGTACTGTAGTTCTGCAGAATGTACTGTAGTACATACCGCAGTTTACTGCAGTGTAGTACAGTACTGCAGTGTCCAAAACACTACAGTATGAAATCTACAGTTTTTTTTTACAGTATACTGCAGTATTTTTCTATAAGGGAAGAACCGCCCTCATGAGTATCCGTCCTCACGGCACCGTTGGTGAGCTGCGGCGGGCGGCAGGGCGGCAGGAGGCGACAACACCGCTGGGCTTTCGTCGGAAGAGCAACAGTCTCAAAGGAGATTGGGAGCGGTATCGGCCGTCGGTGTGATGGGGTGATTGATCGGTCAGCGGTAGAGACCGGGATGGCCAGGCTGGCCATCGGATTCACGTTGGATTCACATCGGTTCGCGGCCTTCCCCCTCGTGCGAGCCCTGGGACTCGCGTGGACGGTGGCCGACCTGGCCGCGTCTAGGGCCGGCCGCGAGGCCCCGCCTCTCACCGATCTCAGCGGATTAAACCAGGTGAGATCTGTCCTGTCTATGGAGTCGGCGGTCGGCAGACGACCCACATGGCATGGGTGTGTTTGCTGCAGTAACGTAGCCCTATGCTGGTGAGCTCCTTCTTTTCC
>JBCATW010000186.1:0-10622 GCA_038406705.1 Eurycea bislineata
AAAGTTAAAACTGCAACAGGAAGTCAGTTGCCTGACCCTGCAGGAAGTCAGGCATAGTGAATTCGTGAAAAATTCGCTAAAACCTCAATTAGGCTTTTAAAAGTTTGGGGGGGCATTTTTTATGAAACCAAAGGCAGGCATTAGGTTGCCTGGCCATTTATCACAGACGCATGCCTTTGGTTCCATAAAAAATGACCCCAAAAAGCCAAAAAATGCTTTATTGCTTGGCAGCAATGGAAGCCAAAGGGGTCTAACAAAAGAATTTCAGGAATTTGCTTAACTACATCACTATATGAATACATAATGAGGCGTTTTTGAAACGCCATATCTTGGAAACTACGCTAGCAACAAAAAAAATTCCAATTTGAGGATCACGATCGCGCTATAGCAGAATTCAAATTCAGAAGAAAATGTAAAATCCGTTTCGGCAGTAGCCTTTAGCAAAGAGTTTTGAGAATTCCTATCGGAAAATCCCATGTTAAAACCAAAAAACAGCCTTTTTTTAATAACTTTTTTGGTATAAATGTTAGAAACTAGAAATTTGGCAAAAGAGTTCAGAGTTGTGATCTAAGTTTTTTTTGCCAACTTTCACCTAAATCGGTCATACGGTTTAAAAGTTATAGGACTTTGAAATCTTGGGTTTCCTATGGAATGACAAACTCACCTTATCTATAGAGCGGCGATCACCGCTCTATACTTATATATATTTTTTTTAAGGAGGAGCAGTGTTGGGAGATGTGGCTTCTAAATTAAAGGTGCCCCGACATTAACTACAAAATGTCTGTTTTGAGAATTAAAACCTGCCTTTACTTCCTTTTTATAGTTTTGCAAAAATATTGTTACTTGTTGAGTTATAGTGCTTATAATATTTTTAGATACCATTGAAGTAGGGATCAACAGCATTAATCTCCCATAGATTGTACTGCCATCTGGTGGTAAAAGAGAATAAAGCTAAAAAAGCAATAGAAAACAAAAAGTAAAATAATTAGGATTACTAGAAGCTGTTCACAGCCGCTAAGGCTGCCTGGTAGGTTCACCCCCGAGAGGAGCTCTGGGCTGCGGTGTCATTTCGGGAGTATTTTGCGGAATTCACGGACGGATTACCACTCCAGCAACCGGCGGATTGATGTCTTGAGTGGGGGAATACATGGGGATGTCGCTGAGCCCCTTGGGCAAGTTTGAGCGGTGGGGTGGAAGGTCTAAGGAAGAGCCTCGACGGCCATTACAATGGCACCTGCCTTGAACGGCTTATAGAGCAAGTTGGGTCCGGTTGAATGCCGCAGCCCGTGTCTCTTTTGCTTTCCTACCTGCTACAGTGTGTTTTTGTGTCTTTGGTTCTGGACAACGCTGTGCTGCCTAGCGCTAACCTTTTACTATGGCTGTCTCCTTTCCCTATCATCGGATGTCCTGCCCGTGCTCCCCAGCTCGGAGGTATCCGACGTCGAGGGTTACGTCACCTGCCCACCTGACGGCCGGGGGAGCTTACCCTGCTCTGGATGCGCCGCCTAGGACCTGGACGGCTTTGGCAGCATCGTTTGGCAGCAGTGTGATCTTTGTTGCGATGTATATTATAACAAGATAATAATATATTATAATAATAATTCCAGTCTTATATAGCGCTTCAAACCGAGAGGCGTCTAAGCGCTGTAATAACAGATGGCATATTATCCCACGAGTGGTACTCGATTTATCGACCTGGGAAGGATGAAAGGCTGAGTCGCCCCTGCCGGGATTCGAACCTGCGTGAGCAGGCCACTCAGATCTAGAGACGAGCGTTCTAACCGTTGTGCTAATGGACTGGCTTGTGCTAACGGACCCATGCCTCTGCGTTGCGCCCTATGGTCGCCCCACCTGTATGTCTTCAGTGGACGGTGTGGGTGCGTGGGCCGCGATTGGGAGTCCTGTCCTTTCCAGATCGGGTGATTTAGGTTGTGTGGACAGGTAGAAGTGGAGTGGTGATGTGGCTGATGGTGGTGCCATTTGTGCGGGTCTCAGATGCCATCTGTCTTGTGTGGCGAGCCCATGTGGTGGTGGGGGAGGGGAGTGCAAGGTGATGTTTATGTGTTGTAGACAGGGAATTGCTTTCCGGTGCTACGGGGCCCTGCTCCATTGGAGAGCATGCCCACTGTTTGGGCTTCTGTTTGCCACTCCACTGGGAGGGGAGGGACCGCAAGGTATGTTGGTGCTGGTCCCGTCATGGTACCACTCAGTTTCTGAGTCTACTTCCCTCACAGGTCACCAGTCCTCTTTCTATGTCCGCATGGATGGCCCGGGGTCGTGTAGCCCCGTCCCCCTCCTCCCAGCCCTCTCTCCTTCCTTTCAGAGGACGAGGCCTCACCACACTTTCCCTCGCCCCACCATCTGATCCACAGCTCAAGCCTTGATGTGGCCGAGATGATGCCTTCTTCCTGCACTGCACACCCCCCTCCTGCCCCGAAGCTTTACTGCTGCGGGTACCCTGGTTTCTGAACGGGCTCTAACTCGCTTAGGTGGCTTTCGGGGGTGCTGGCTTGATCTTCCCTGTACACATCGCTGCCTGCACCTAGCTGCTAGGAGTGTATGGGTTATAGGGTGGTCTTAAAGGAATGAGTAAGTGCTGTGAGGGATGGGGGTGGAAGCGCACAGGTGCCTAAGGGCTTACTGAGCTATAGGGTGGAAGCGCACAGATGCCTGAGGGCTTACTGAGCTATACATGCCAGCTACTACCAAAATAGTCTAGGAAGTTTGTAACACGCTATACCTAGAACCTCTATATGTAATATGACGACAGGGTCCCTTTTAACTGCAGCATACACACTTACCAACGACAAAGCGGAGGTGCCTGTGAGAGGTATGGGTACTGCGATGCCAGTGCTCACATGTTCCAGACTATTTGCTTAGGGAGGCAGAAGAGAGGACTTTTATTGGGAGGAGATTAAAGTTCTTCTATTCCCAGATGTTGGAGCGACTTTAACACAGCAGAGACACAGGTTGCGGGTGGAAGGCGCAGTACCGCAAATGTAATGCTTGTGTGAGCCAAGTGACTGCTAGACATTTGTCTTTATGGAGGGAATAACAGCCAAAATATTTTTTGGAGCAGCTGCAAAGAGACAGAGACGTTGCAGATTAAGGAATAACTACTTGCTTAATGGCAGGGATCTTCCCTTTGACTTAAGAGCGATGCTTGCTGGTTATATGCCCCCCCCCCTTTGCTAGACATCAGCATGCCCGTCTTCACACCTTTTCTTTTGTTGTTCTCCACCCTTTTTTCCCTTAAGAGTTAGCATGACAGGCTTTTGCTTGTGGTGAGAGGTCTTAGTTAGTATTACATGGTTTTGCCGGTTTGGTGAGATGTGGGAGTTAATATATTATTATTATTATTATTGTTATTGGCATCTATGGTGCCAAACTGCAACCACTTTGTGGCGCGTGAAAAACATGCAATATAACAAAGTGAGTAGGTGAGAAAAACAGAAAAAAGAAATTAAATGAAAAACAAATTTAAAAAGTAAAAAACTGGTTTGGTGAGATGTGGAACAGTTGCCCCTTTGAACTTTCTGCATGTACTGATCAGTGGTTTGATATTATTTGAATCTTGAAAGAGTTTCACAATCAAAGAACTTGTTGATTTAATGAACTCTGAAGAAAATTAAAGGCTGCGACGGTTTTGAGGTCATTAATATTGATTCGAAGAGGAGGGTAACCACTTTAAAAATATTGACCCGAAACCGAGCAACTTTGTTGGGTACGAAGTTTTAAAAATTAAGATTTTTTTCCAGTAGAGCACAGGCTTTTTGTACTTTTATTTATAGGGGTAGACATCAAGCGTAAGGAACCCAGTACTGGGTAGTAAAAAGCAAACTTGGGGCCCGTTATTTATTAAATATTGTCCCCACGCACTGCACAAGATGAACTAAATACATTGAATAGCCTCCCCCACTTTCTGCACATCGACAGCTTCAATAAACAGCCCCGATGCACTTTTCGCACTGATGTGTGCGCTGCACATTTCAACTTTTGTTTACGCATTTGCCTGCCACTCTGAGCTACTACCCTGCCCATCCTCTGCCATGTTTTGCACCCACTTAGCAAGATTACTCTACACCCAGTCAGTTGTGGTGCACGTCTACTCCTTGCTCAGCTGTGGTGATGCCCACCTGTCTGTAAAGCTGTGCTAGTCTGCCTCTACCAGCTTAAACCACCTGTTCTACAGCCACCAAGTAGGCTGTGCTGGTTTGTCTGCACCCACTTGCTCAGCCATAGTGCAGTCCACCTACCCCTCTCAACTTTGCTGCAGTACAGCCACCCAATCAGCCAACATGCAATGTATCCCCTGCATAGCCAGATGTAGTAGCATTGACCGGCTCAGCCCCGCTGCAGTACACCTTCACACTGAACAATGCCTCAGCAAACTTAGTAATTTATTAGCCATGCTGCTGTGCACCTACCCACTCAATCTTGCAGGGTTTGACCCACCCAGTCAAGCTGTGGTGGACCAACCTGTGCACCATGTTGCTTTGCAAAAAAATACTCACCAACTCAGTCTCACTTCCCTGTACAAAATACTGATAAGTTCACCACACAGTGAATGTTTTGGCACATTCAACAGAGCTTCCGGCAGGCACACAACATGGAGCCCGAGGAATAAAGACCCCCGGCCTTCAGTACTGGCACTAGCGCTACGGCCAAAACTTTTCACGCCCATATCATAAAGCACCCTCAGACACTAAATTAATCTTCAGGATCCTCAGGAACTCTGAACCCCCATCGCCTCCCTCCCCTGAAGAAGTAATCAAAGACTACACAGACCCCCAAATGCAATAATATGGTTTATTGTTATTTTGTTTTATGTAAAAACACAAGACCATAGAAACTGTTTACTTTTGACATTTACAGTCTACAGTACAAGTGGAATTATTAAACAGCCATTCGGTCTTCCTGAGCTGCGAGGCGCCGAGCCTCGTATCACAAATGCCCGAGGAGCAAAAGCAGCAAAGAACATCTGTTCGTAATTGTGTGAAAGAGCAAATTTGGGTCATACAAATCAACACACATATAAAAATAACACACAGGATAGAGTGAAAGAGCACTTCAATCAAAGAGCCCGTCTAGCCAGATATCTGGATCAAAACGTGCCCGGCCAATAGCATTTGTGCCATCTATTATTTATTTGTAACAATTTTAAAAAGTTATTGTTAATGCTTTAACTTTTTATTTTTTAAGTCTTGGATTTTATTTTTTTATGCAAAAATTGTGTGTTACAAATAGCAATATCTGGCCACTGTGATAGCTGGTTTCAGAATGATTTAAGAATATTGCACAGATTCTCATTTTGTCACGTGGTAAAAATAAGTATGTTTTTCTACATAGCACTTTCTACCCTTCTAAGCTTTAAAATTACAAGGGTTAGTATGTATAACCTACACAGCCTCGCCTCTCCAAACCCAGTCTTTCCAACCGTAAACAAGTAAAGTGAGCTAATCCACCATAAGACTGGTCGATATTAAAAGTAATTCCATTCTGAATTGGAAATTAAGAATTCTGGTACGCGCTGAAGATTTGTATACTTAGAAAGTCTAAAACAATTTTTGTAGTTCAAACACTAAAATGTATGTAAATCACATGAACCACTGGAAGCGTGTCAAAGAGACGTGGTTTCTTTAAAAAAATTGATTTACAGTAAAAAAGCACTTGTTCCTTAAGAAATAATTGCACATTTTGAAAAAAAGGATTGAGGTCTTTTTTATGAGCTGGTGTAAGTGGAGGTAAAAGACCTTGCAGGCGAAATGCAACTAAAAGGCAGTAGCACTGAAAAATGACATGCGTTTTAGCAAAAAAATCTAATGCCCAGCGCTCGCCTTTACTCATTTGTTCATCTGAAAGGGGATTTGGTGCAAAGAAAGACAAACGTAATCAACTCTGAACATGGAAGTGGCTGTCCAATCCTACGCTAAGTAGAGGGTTTAGTTAATCTGTACCACCAGTGCAAGTACGGTGCGGTCTATCCTGGGCAAGCAAGCTGGGAAAATCACAACAATCCAGCCATTATTAAAGCCAGATTCACAATAAAAACAGACATTCAATGTAAGGAGGGAACTATTTGTGCCACTTCTGTCCACCGTAATTTATGGTACTGGGCGAAAGAAGTCATTTATGGCAGGCCTTTAAATGATGCAGGATTTCTGTACCATCACCAGGGAGCTTTTAGAACAGGTGAATAGATAAGACTTTTGTATAACTTTTCTCTATTGATGGTGGTCGGCATAATTGTAAACACATTTGTTAGACTAGCTTGTTTCACCAATTATGAATACGTGTGTAAATGGTGCACAATTTCGTAGGGTGATTCTGCCTGGGCATACTGGAGTTGTATTGCCTGCCTGCAAAAGATGCAAGTACATTATCAGTCTTCCAGTTTTTGGCTCCAGTTAGTTACCCACTTTCCTTGTTCCCGGATCTCTGCCAAAACAAGGGACAGCTTTTGCAGTCTGCCAGATGGACCCTGCCATCCAGGTTAAGAATTTCCTCTCCACCCTCTTTGGGGTAAAGATCAGCGCAACCAATGGTTGGGGTTTACGCTACATTTAGTAAAAGAGCAAGAAAGAGAGAAGGAAGAGGACAAACTAGAAAGTAAAAAGAGTGTAGGTAAGAAACTAAGGGTTCGCTCTACAAAAGGCGAGAAGAGCTCGCCCTATGAAGGAGAGCAGGTGGCCTCAAACAGCTAAACATCTATGTTCTTGATCCAATAAACATGGATTCCAGTTCCAACTCTTTGTCCGCTTGTGAAGCTCAAAGATCCTGAAGCGGTTAGGCTGCTGAAGCTCAGTTGAAGCGCCGCCGCCGGGGTAGGGTGGTGTGGAACAGACTTTTCCCGCCAGCCTGGATGTAGGTGATTGCCATCCTCTCGGGTGTCACATCCATGTAAGTGAAGCCACCCATCGAGGCGCCCTCTGCATAGTAGAAACGCAAGAACCCCTCCGGCACCTTATTTTTGTGTTTGAGGGAATGTTCCATGAAGTTACCAGCCCCGCTCAGCACGTAACCGATGCCTGCATCATCCTGTAGGTACTGAAAGAGAACAAAATAGGGACAACAATTTTAGTGAAGGGAAAGTAGTCCCCACCTGCTGCAGTTGCGAACATATAAACAGAGTCATACTTAACAGCACCATCAGAGGTGCCATTGTATTGGAGTATCTAAAAAGGGACAGTTCACTTCACCCTTTTTAATGTTTTTTTTTAAAGTCCGTTCATATGACTGCTTGCCGATGTGGAAATCTTTCTGGGATCAGCCATTTCGTAGTTTGATTTTGATGCTTTACTTAATCCCCATGGCATTTGCTACAAAGTAACTAGTCTTCTCATGTGAGGGGTAGAAGGAAGACAGTTCAACATTGTAATAAAGGCCATGCAGAGGTTTCAAAATCACATCAAAAAATGGCTGTGGCCATAGAGAGGATTCAGGCACCGAAAGGCAATAATATGAGATCATTTGGAAAAATAAAAGGAATTGCATTCAGCGAGGTAAAAACACTTTAAAAAAACTAAAGTTAGTGCACTTTCCCTTTAACTTTTGATATCATAAAATGATGGTTATAAATAAATAATAATAATAATGTGCCTTTGAAGTGTGCAATACTCCTATAAGCCACTTGCTTCTCCCCCCCCTACCCCTGCCACACTCTAACAAGAACATGGATGCTGAAGGTGCATCCATGTGCGCTGGTTGGCACAATCCACCAAAAGGCAGACGTGCAAAAATGTGCATGCACGGCAGCACACCATGTGCTTGTAACATTTTGAATCTCCCAATGTGCATGTGAAGTGTAACTCAGTGCACTGACCCGGCTATGGATTGGACAATTATGTGGTGGCTGGACTAGATCCATTGGCCACGAGCACCATCCGTGTCAAATAAAAGCTTACAGCCTAGAACCTCCTGCTAACAGCGCCTGCCACACCCCCATGAAGAGTAAGACACGAACAGGAAGATTAGCACCCAACACAAGAGTAGCACCAACAAGCACAGCCCAATTAACAGCCTTGACAACTCAAATACCCACCATTACTAGCTGCAACTAGCATTCGAGTCACCCCTCTACGGGGCAGGTATCAGTACAGCACTTATGCACGCGATAAACCTCGTTTGCGCTCTGAAATTGGTCACATTTTTGTACAACTGCTTTGTTCTTCATTTGGGAATCTGGTGTAGGTTTGCAATGGTCACCTTTACTAGCATATCAAGGTTGCCACATGCCCTTGTATGTGTAATTTTGAGCATCTCTGTAGTTTCCATCCCCAGTGGGCAAGCAGATGCTTGCTTTTTTGCTCACAGTCACAAAAGTAGGTAAATGCCATTTACGCTTTTGTCCTCCGCTGAGATGCTCTGCTCTTGACTAGCTGTGGGTCTCCTCCCACTTTTTGCTTGATTTTATCCTTGTGAATTTTGTCTGTTATCCATTTAAACTCTTCGTTCGATTATTAAAACTAAAGAGTGACAGAAATAAAAATCAATTAACTGTATTGACTGAACTGGATATAGAACACCTGCTTACTTCCTCATTATTGGACTTTATGGACAATTACAAGTGGAAATCATCTTCTGGAAGATTTGGAGGAGTCTACCTTTTTATTTATTGTCGATACCATAACAATAAGCACTGCCCTATAAAAGCCAAAAAAGAATTTTATAACAGAATTGCTACTGCTGCCAATAACACTAAAGAAATCTTTAGAGTTCTAAGGAATCTTGAGACACCCCATACTCCTCCTAAAGACCCCTCGAAAGATACCATCACCTGGTGTACTACAGTATATACAGCCATGTCAGACAAAATAGAGAGCATCAGGGACCGTATTATTCAGCGATCCCTGGAAGACGCTACAGTACAGGAATCCATATCCTCTGAAGCACCATTAGGTCCTACCTGCCCCCCTTTCCCGTTCAGATCCGTAACCGAGGGGGAGCTGAAAAAAATCATCACAGCCATGAAACCCACGTCATGTCCATCGGACCTCTGCCCACCAAAAAGTATTAAAGAATGTGTCTCTGTACTTCTCCCTATACTCTGACCTCCCTCGTTAACACCTCCTTTAGGACAGGTAATATACCCGACACGCTAAAGGTTTCTTGGCTTACCCCCCTCCTCAAAAAAGCTACACTTTGTCCTGATGATCCCTTGAATTATAGGCCGATTATTAATGTTCCATTTATTTTAAAAATCATGGATCGCGTCGCCTATTTGCAACTCATTGAACACCTTATCCGACATAACCTACTAGGATCACATCAATCTGGTTTCAGACCTGGTTTTAGTACTGAGACCGCCCTGCTTGACATCCAGTCTCGCCTTCTTACCATACTAGACAAGGGTAAATGTGCTGCACTCATGTTGTTGGATCTGAGTGCGGCATTTGATACCCTGGACCATGGCATCCTGATTAAGCGTCTACATCACATTACAGGCGCCTCGGGTTCCACCCTGGACTGGTTCAATTCCTTTCTATCCGGACGCTCTGCCGTCCTCACCACCGGCAAAGCCAAGTCCTCCCCCAAGCAGGTTAATTTCGGTGTACCACAGGGCGCGTGTCTGTCCCCGATACTTTTTAACCTCTACATCAGGCCTCTTCATGATATGCTCATCTCACAGGGAGTTATCTTTCAAAATTACGCCGATGACTCCCAGCTGGTGTTTGAACTTTCGGGCAACCACCAGCTTGATCAGGGTCTCCTGGAGTCAGTTTTCGATGACATTCAGCAATGGATGGATCGGAACTGGCTCTGTCTTAACGCCAGCAAGACGGAGATCCTCATCGCAGGGTCTAAAGATAACAGAAATAAATTAGCGTCAGACTATAACTCCTTCACCCTTGGCGGATCTACCATCACTACGTCCAAGAAGGTTAAATCCCTCGGAGTATACTTTAATGAGGACCTTAATATGGCAGACCACGTGGCTTATCTCATTCACAGTACTCACTATTATCTTCGTCTTCTGCGCCAGCTCTGTCTTTACTTTCTGCGGAAAACTGTGCCACGGTTGCCAGGGCTATTCTTGGGGCTAAGCTGAACTATAATAACTCCTTATTGGCTGCAGCCCCAGCCTACCTAGTTAATCGTCTTGAGGTGGTACAAAACTCAGCGGTGCGTATCATCTCCGGTCTGGGGCGTAGAGACCATGCCTCTCATGCTCGGGACAAGTTGAGGTGGCTTACCATCTCGCATCAAATCTCCAGCAAAATCTGTACCCTAGCCTTTAAAGGCCTGTCAGGCACTTTGCCTGCCTATTTCAACCCCTTCATTTCTCGGTACACACCATCGCGCACCTTGAGATCGGCTGATAAACTCCTCCTTTCTGTCCCCAGATTCAAACGTGCCAGAGCGGGAGGCAGAGCTTTTTTCACCACCTGTCCAAATGCTTGGAACGCCCTGCCTCTGTCGGTACGGAGCTCCATCACTCTGAACACTTTTAAAATTAGACTGAAACAACATCTTCAGTGCTAATCCTTCTACAGTCCGTATCCTGCTCATTCCTGGTTTTTTTTCTGTCGTTTGGTCTTGTCCTTGTCACATGTCCTGTGCCAGGGTGCCTTTCGGCGTGTGGCGCAGCAGAAAAATAAATTTAATAATAATGATAATAATAA
>JBCATW010000187.1:0-10613 GCA_038406705.1 Eurycea bislineata
TTTTTTTTATTATATTTTTAATACATTTCTAACAAATACATACATTTAATATTAATAAAAATAAAATTATTAAAAATCAATGATAATTATAATATTTATAATACATAACCTTTACTAATTTTAACCTCACCGACATTGTAACCTCATTGAAATAAAGCTATTTCATTGGTTTTACTGCGTTAGTTCAAACACTTTCTCACCTTATCTCCCCCTTTTTAAACTCAATCTGTGTCCGCGGACGCAAATACAAAATGGCCAGCAATGGCATCAGGGGGTCGTTTTGGATGCAACCAAAGGCAGGGATCAGATCTAAAACATTGCGCAACTAAACGGCTGCTTTTGGTTGCATCAAAAACAGGCAATTTTTTCCCCCCTAATTAAGGTATGCACGGACGCATGCGTGTTCGCTATGCCTGCCTCTCTCGAAAGTCAGGCAAACCACTTCCGTTCGATATTTTATGCGAATTAGCTTCAATACCAGTTTATGTTCATGGACGCATATTGGTAGTTTTTATATATGCAGTTTGTGTATGCGGACGGAAATACATTTTTCTAACTAAAGTAAATATTTTGTTTTGGTTTGGAATACATTTGAACCAACACAAAATATTTATTTTAGCTGAAAAATCATTATGAAATTATTATTTCACATAGATAAACTTAGTTAACCTATGTTAAAGCCGCAAATTTAAAGTCCTGTAACTTTTGAACTGGTTAATGGATTCAGATGAAATTTAGACGAACATTTACACTTACATTATGAATATGTAGGCCAAATGTTTAGCATATAACATTTACAGAAAAAAGTTATTCATAAAAACAAAAATAAATGGAATTTCCTATAGAGAAGTTGCACATTTTTGCTCAAGCGCACAGCCTAAACCACTGCAAAGGTTTAAAAAAAAATCAATTGTGATTTCTCCTATAGCTAAAAGGAAATCTTCTCATTGACATTTTTGTTGCACCTTGTATCGTTTCTTAGCAATAACCATGTAATGTTATGCAAGCTATTGAAATAGATGGAGAACCCACAATTTCAAACTCCTATAACTTTTGAACTGTTTTGATGGATTTAGTTGAAATTCGGCAAACAAACTTAGAGCTCAAATATAACTTCATAGGCTAAATTTCAAATCTCTAACAGTTATTCATAGCAAAAAATGAACGGCCTTTCCCATAGGAAAATCTTGAAAGTTTTGCTCAAGTGCACAGCTTAAACCGTCGCATGCATTGATAAACATGTTTCACAGTCTAAATCTGCTATAGCTTGAAGGAAATCCTCTCATTGACATTTTTTGGTATCTACTATAAACATCTATTCCACTCAAGGTTACATTTGTGGGAACATTTGAATGCTTATCAGTGTTTTATGGGGGTAGCGTGGCACCTCACTGCCCGAACACTTATTACTGTCTTATAGGGGAGGTGCCGCAAAATTGTATTTTATTTTATTATGATTGTGTGAGATAAAGTATATTTTAAAAAAAATGTACTATTATTTTTAATTATTTTCTAAAAATTAAATAAATTAAATCTGAATAAAATAATTAAAAATCTATAACATTTATAATAATTATAATACATTACATACACTCACCTTAACCTCACCGCAATAGAGGTATTTCATTGGTTTTACTGCGGTAGTTCAAATGTTTGCTTATCTTATCTCCCCCTGTTAAAAAACAAAGGTGTTTTGGGGTCTGTGATGGTGGGCTGTTAGGTCGGATGCACTCTACTGAGCTCCTGTGTACTTGCTACAATCATCCTCCGACTTCAACATCCAACCGTTGAATTTTGTTCCATCAATTTATTTATTTATTTATTTTTGCACTTGTAGAGCGCCATAACCGAGGGGTGTCTGGGTGCGTAGCTTCGGAATGTTACATTTCATGGTTACAGCAAGCTTGATGTTGGAGACCTTACATTGCTACATTACATTATTATATTACATTACAAGCTAGGAGAGCTCATATGCTGGGAGTCCGGTGGATGAGTTGTGTTACAAGGTTATTATAGGGCTGGTTCAATGTTGAACAGATGTGTCTTCAGTGTTTTACTGAATGGCCAGTAAGTTGGCTGTGCAAGCAATAAGGGCGGTAATGCGTTCCATAGTCTTGGGGCGATGGTTGTAAATGATTAGCTGCCCGCTCGCTGTGTTGGGAAGCGTGGCGTGGCAAGAGTGTTGTCCTCGGAGGAGCGGAGTTGCCTGCCATGGTGCTTACGATGGATCGTTCCCTGGAGGTAATTCGGGACAGTGCCAGAGAGGCAGCAGTGGATGAGGGAGAGGGTTTTGAATGTTATCCTCTCCCTCACAGGGAGCCAGTGGAGGTCTATTCGTGCCTCCTGTGGCTCATCCAGAGTACAGCTCTGACAGCATTACTCTGGACCATCTGAAGTTTCTTTATATTTTGGTTGGATGCACCACAGAGGAGTACATTGCATTAGTCTAGTCTGGAGCCAATAATTGCCCGTGCTACTGCAGTGCACTCCTCCTTGGGCAGGAAGGGGTGGACGGCATTGATGAGTTTTGTATGGTACGTGGCCGAGGAGGCTATGGCATTCCTTAGCCTTGTCATGGACAGATCAGCCTCCAAATAGACCCCTAGCGTTTTTACTGAGCGAGAGACGGGGATGCGGTGTCCGGCTATGGTGAACTCGGTGTAGTCTGTGGGTAGGGAATTGAGCCGGTGGGTGAGGCCAAAAACCAGACGCTCAGTCTTATCATTTAGGCCGAGCTTGTGCTCTGCCATCCATGACTGGACGATTTGGAAGGTATTGTTCACGATGACGGGGTCTTTGCTGTGGTTGCCTGTGAGCGGAAGGAGAATTTGTGTGTCATCGAGAAAGTTGGTGTATGCTTCCCCCAGACTGTCCAGCTGATCTAACAGCGGCTTTGTATATATATTATACAGAGTGGGGGAGACACACGAACCCTGCGGGACCCCACAGGTGACGGTGCATGGGGTAGCTGCTGTTTTATCAGCAAAAACTTTTGTGGTTTGGTCGGTCAAGAAGCAGGTGACCCATCTGGTTGCTTCTGAGGAAAGGTTTACGGTGTTTGTGAGCTGGGCACCCAGGGTGTAGTGATCCACCAGATCGAACGCCACCGAGCGATCCAGGAGAAGAAGGGCTGCTAAACCTCCTCCATCTCTGATAGCATTGAGCTGGGCTTTCAGGTCCAACAATGCTGTCTCCATACCATGGAGAGGGCAGAAGCCAGACTGTCTGGTCTCAAGCAGGTTGTTCTCCTCAAGATACCTTTGGATCTGCAGGTATGCAGTGCGGTCAAGGATCTTGAGGAGGAACGGGACTGTAGTGATAGGCCTGTAGTTTGTGGGCAGGAGGGGGTCTAGGGTCACTTTTTTTATTAGTGGGGAGACCCAAGCGTCTTTGATGGTGCTCAGGACCGAGGAGGAGGCGAAGGAGGCATTGATAAGTGCTGTGATAAAGGGGGCAAGCGTTGCGGCAGACTCTTTTATGATGGGGGCAGGACAGATGTCCCCTTTGCATAGTGAGATCTTGAGGCCTGCAATGATGATGGAGACCTCTTTGATAGAGAGAGGGGAGTGGGGGCTGTTGCAGTGGATGTGGCTTGGATTCTATTTACCTCAATCTTGGCCTTGAGTTTGGTGAGTTTGTTGTCGAATGCCTCCTGGATCTGCTGCACCAGGCAGCATCCTTGAGGAGTGAGATGGGTGACTCCAGCTCCCTCAGAATGGCGAAGAGTTCTTTGGAGCTGGAAGTGGCGTTTTTTATCAGGGTGCTAATGGATTGTGCTTTAGTCGTGATGACCACATGTTTGTATGTCGCGGCAGTAGTCAGGTACCCGAGTTTGGATTCAAGGCAAGGTGTCTTGCGCCAGAGTGCTTCTAGTGCTCTCTTTTTATCTAAGAGAGATTGCAGGTCTGGGGTGAACCACGGCTTGCTCTTGGTTGTCTGTGGTTTACCTTTCCGAGTATGGAGGGGGCCAATAGCATCTATGGCCTTGGCTATGACAGTGTCGTAGAGTTGTACTAAAATTTCTGTACTTGCCTGCAGGTCAGGGGCGGTTAGTAGGAGGAGGTGAGGGGTTAGGTTTACTGTGGTGATGTTACGACGGTTCCTAGAGTGGGCAATAGGTATGAAAGGCATGGCTGAGGGCGCTGCTCCTGGGGTAAAAGGGATGGTGAATAAGAGGGTTTCGTGATCTGACCCTGGGCAGGGCGTAGTGGTGACGCTGGTGGGTAGATTATGGGTCTCGACCCAAATCTATGGTGCATCCCAATCGGTGTGTGGGTGTGGAGGGGTTGAGGCAGAAGCCGAGGTTGGAGAGTGAGGCCGATAGGGCGAGGGCAGCTTTGTCCTCCAGATCATTTAGGCCTAGGTTTATGTCCCCAAGCAGAAGGTACTGTGAGTTGGGTTTGAAGGTGGGGTGATTGCTTGCAGTAGTTCGTCCTCAAAGACATTAGTGGGGCCTGGAGGGAGGTATGTGAGGCAGATATTAATGGTCGTCTTGTGGCTTGTTGCCAGCTTGGCTGTAAGGGTGTTGCAATTATTAATGGCCGGATTGTCTATTAGCCGAATAGGGAGTGAATCTTTGTGGAAGATCGCTACTCCTCCACCTTTCCTTGATGTGCGATCCGATCGTAGCAGAGAGTAGTTGGGTGGGAGAGCTAGGCCAATGGCTGGGCCAGTCGCTTGGTGGAGCCAAGTCTCTGTTAGTGCAAGAAGGTCTAGGTCATGTGTGGTGATAAGATCATGGATCTCGTTGGTGTGCTTGACCATGGACCAGGTGTTGAGAAGTGCGGCTTTGATAGGCGCTGGTGTTGGGATCATTGCAGTTGGTTTGGTCTGGGGAGGGTTGTGGCCGGTGGTACATGCCTTGGAAGAGCGAGCTTGGAGTCTCGTTAGGCGCAGCGCAAGGGAGGTGGGTGGCTGGAGTGGGGAGTGCGCGCACAGAGCTGTAGAAGCCTACTACTTAGCGAATGGTAAATAAACGTTGCTATAGTGTGGCCCTGCTCTGGGGCCGCATGGCCCCCTGGCATGGGGAGATGCTGGGGACTGTTATGGGTTGTGGCCTGTAAAGGGCTCAAGTCTTTAGTGGTGGGGTGGTGTGATGGCCTAACGCTCTGTTCTGCACTATATGAGACAGTGGGTGGGGTAGTTGGAGGTGGCTGGCTAGCCGCCCCGTGCATTCAAGGAGGTTAGGTTGGCTTACCTTACAAGGTGCGTGGGTAGGCGGGTAGTACGAGGCCTTCCTGGCCCTACCAGGGCCGTAACAGGCCCGGACAGGCAAGGCCCTTCGTGTCCTGGGCCCTTGGTTGCCTGGGGCTGGCGTTGCCTGCCAGCTCGCTGGTCCAGTGTGGTCATAGGAGATTGCAGCTCTCTGATTGGCAGCGAGTGCTGGGGGCGTGGGGCGGCCAGCAAGGAGAGCTGAAGGGCATCTTGTGGTTATCAAGAGCATTTTGGAGAGCAGGCCTAGCCCGTGTCTCAGCGGGCGGCTGCTCGTTCTGGTGTGCATCGACTGCAATAAGTCGAGTAGTTAATGGCGTGAGGCATGGGACAACCATTACTGCTCTTGATGTGGACATGTCCTTGCCAAAACAATCGGTGGCCATCTTACTATTTTGTGTGTGATTCATCAATGGCGCAGGTTTACTCACTAGTAGATGCTGTTTGGCATTGAAAGGGGGCGCTGTTGGGGGGGCCAGGTGTGAGCACGGTATTCTGCTTCAAGGTATTGGAAGTAGCTGACAGGTTGCCGGGTGGTGCCCCCCTTGGGAACAAAGATCTGTTATCATGAAGACTCCTGAGAGCAGGATATAAGAAGTGGCTGGAGGGGATCCAGTGCCTCACACTCTTGGTGAGAGATTGGCTCTTCTCCCCTCAGAGCAGGGGAAGAAAGGTAAAGCTGTTTGTGAGCGCTGCCGCCTGTGCCCCGAGAGGGAGCGAGTCCAGCTGGGTGAAGGGCTGGATTGAGTGACTCCGCCTTAAGGAGGGGTGGAGTCCGCAGCGCTGAGTTTCACCTCGAGTGGCGAAGAGGGGTGTTGTTGTGTGAGCCCCAGTGGGGAATGAAGTGAGGGTCTGTGGAGTGAGAAGGAGGCGGCTAAAAGCCGTTTCTATGAGGGTAAAAATGATGAGGAAGTGCCGGCCTGCAAATGCGTAGCGATGGCAGGATCCCACCGTCGCTAAAGCACTTGTCGTGTTAAGTACAGAGGTGTGCCGAAAGGGTTTTAACCCCTTAAATGCTATGCTATTTCCTATGGGCTATGGAAAAACCCATTATAAAACTCCACTTTTTTACATTTTCATGACGAGACTGTCTCCTCATTAGCACTTAAGGGGTTAAGTCCTTTGGGTGGGAGCTAAGCTGCGTGCGTCTTGTCCTAATTGAAAGCTATTGAAAAGCCGACTACGTATAGCGTGAGTCGGCAAAGGTAGAATGATGGCAGCGCGAGCCTGACCGCGAGCGAGTATTGAGTAGCAGCTGGCTGGAGGAGCTAGCGCTCTTGTGATAGGGAAGTCAGGAGGGTTCGAAGGAACATGTACTCATTAGCTAGAATAACAGGAGAGAGGTGAAGAGAGAGTGGTAGGACATTGTGACTAAGGCTGGTACAGTACTGGGGAACCAGGGCTGTAACAAGTTCCCTCTGAGTTCAAGGAATCTGCATCCTTTTCCTCTAAAGCTGCAACCCTAGCTTAAAGTTTTCTAATGTCAAAACGGGACTCCTTTAATTAATTCTGGATTTTATTCAGTTTTCTGAAAAGCTCCTCCATGCTGACAGAACCCTTTGATGGCTTTCGCAATCTGTAATGGGGAGTCAGGAATTAGTGGATTCTAACAAATGTGAAATCCCTAACCCTTGGTGGGTTGGATCGACCAGGAGAAGGCTGTCAGTTTGAAGAGAGGTACGGAGTCAACCACCTCAGACTATCAAGGGAAGGTCTGAGGAGGCTGTCGCCGCCAGTTTGTGAAGCTGAGTGGCTCTTAAGATGTGAGAAGAAAAGTCTTCTGCTCTTTCTAAGAGGATTGGACTCTTGGACCTTGGTTTAGTTATTTATGGTACTGCGCATTGTTTACTAAAGGAGACAAAAGATAAAACGTATAGTTTATTTTTCGGGATGTCTTACAGATTGATGTCTTTTCTTAATATAAGCGTACTTGGAATCAATCAAGGGGCTCACCTTTGGTTTAGGCAGAGCCGGGGTTCCTTTCTAATGTTGAGTTTAGGTCGTCTCAGCGCTGGTCTGGTGAGTCCTAAGTCGAATCTGTGATTGTATGGTTAAGGACTGCTCAAAGGGACTCACATCAACTAACCCCAATGCTTTTACCCTAACCCCTTAAGTATTTTCCATGTCCCAAACTCAACCTTGAAATCTTGAAAGGCAATGTTTCCTGTAACTTGGGTGCGCAAGGCTGTAGCCTTCTGAGGTGGTCTTTAAGTTTCACTGAAAGCGTTTTGGAGAACGTTAAAGTTTACTGTAAGTCTTTAATCCTTTTTCATTGGTTACGTAGCTTGGCTTTTGTAGTCCTTCTTCTATGTTTACAGGAAGACAGCAATGAGCGTGGGACTGGTGCCATATGAGGAACAGAGATGCGGGTCATTTGAACTAAGCTTTTAAATTATCTCGACACTCGGCGTACCGAAGCAGCGGTGTGCCTCCCAACTCAGAGTTTGCAAGCTATAGTTATGCGGCTGTCTGAAATGTCAGAGTCGCTGTGCACTTTACCTGGCGGTGGGCATGTGCGACCACCTCTCCTTGGATCTGCTTCCCCGTGAGGAGAAGGAGGAGACCTTGCCTTGGGATTGTGGACGTCCCTGAGGAGGATTCTGGTTTTCTGAGTGTGAGACTTCAAGAGGCCTTGCAGAGGTTCAGTCAGGTACAACTTTCCTGCTAGGAGACTTGTTGCAAAAGCGGATAAAGCGCTCTCGAACCAAGGATCACAGACATTCCGTGCTAACCTCACAAGCTCAGGGACAGTGCACAAGCTCCTTGAGCAAAATATGCAAAGCACCCCTGAACACTTATCACCATCCTATTGGCAGATGTGGCGTAGTTGCAAATCATACATAAAAAAATATTTTTTTAACATGAATATTTAATTTATGTTAAGTATATTGTATTTAGTAGTGTGTTTTATCTATATATCTAATTTTAATAGCAATACTTCAGAAATTCGAATATAAAAACCTTCAATTTAAAATTCTATATATGTGACACAGAGGTTTTAAAGCAGAAAAAGCTCTGAAATATTTTATTGATAAAGTAGTCTAATATCATAATTATTATTATCATAATTATTATTATAATAATTTTAATTAATTAATAATTGATTAATGATTACAATAGATTAATTAATATTATCACTAATTTAAAAATGTAATAACTTTAGTACACTTATATCACACATACATTGTACCTATTCTTTTATCACTAACCTTGTAAAATATGTGTGTGCAATAAGCATGATACATTTTTTTATTAACGTTATCTTCATCATGATTCATCTGTGTAATTATTATAATCATTATTATCATAATTATAAGAATTATTATTATAATTAGTTAATTGATCATTGATTAATTATGACAATAAAGCAATGATTAATGATTAATTTATCATTAATTAAAAATTATCATAATAATATTACCACACTTATATCACACATTTATTGCACCTATTTTATCATCACCTACTGTACCTTTTACAATATATGTGTGATAGAAGTATTATTAGTATAATATTGTATTACTGTAAGTTATTAATTTTTTAATTATATTTTTTGTTTAAAGTTGTCATGTTTATTGTTTTAGTTATATTAGGATCTGAATGTGTAATGAATGTATTTATATTATAAATTGAATTATTTATGTTGTTTTGGTAGCGAAAGTTATTTCAAGGGTTTAGCAGCGTTTTATATAATGAGAATAGATGCAGGGTTTCATCTCAGCTTCACATTCCAAACCAAAGGTTTTTGGATGGTTTTATCTCATAGGTTTTGTGGTCATACTTATTATAAATATTTTCTTTGTCTCGTATTTGCATTTAGTGTATTTGTTTAAGATATTTCCCAATGTTTATTTGGATTTTTTAATTGTATAATATTTTTTGGCATTTCCTCCCCTTCATTATTTTAATAGGGGAGAGATTGTGCTGCTATTGTAACTTTTACAATGTGGTGGGCGTGTTGTGGGCGGGCCCCATTTGTAAGTGTAGCTGCCTACAAATGGGGCCTACAACCAAGCACAGGTTCCTGAATTGCATTTACAACGGAGCCTGTGCTTGGTTGTAAATCAATTGTATACAACATTGTAAGTTACAACGGACTTACAATTGTTTCATGAATCGGGCTAACATTATTTTAACTGCAATTAGTTGCCCAGCTGCCCGCTGGCTTCTGCTTCAGCTTTGTTACTTGTCTTTCTTTTGTTGTGGTTTTGTCTTTGTGTGTGTCCTGAGGCCTGTGGGTGTGTGGCAGGTAAAAACAATGAAATAAATAAATACAAACGTTGCAATATGTGCAAGTGAAGAGCACTATAAATAATGTAAGCATATTAAAGCAACAAAGAAATCACATGCATTATGTTTTTTACCTATAATCACCTCACACAGTATGTGCAAATTGTGCACGTGCAATAAATAAGCATTCTAAATATGACAAAAATAATTGCACACAGCAGTAGGAATCCCTACAAGTGAACGCTACTTCCAAAACGGTGTCAATTTATTTTAAGGTCTCTCCTTGACAGATTTATATTTTTGTTAATGTTTCATATTTCCTTTTCTATTTTTTATTTAATATGTTTAATACTAAATGTTTTTACTTTTTTAATAATTTTCTATTTTTTCTTTTAATATAATATATACTAAATTTTTCGGGACTTTTTAGATATTTATTTTAAAATGTTTCAGGTGATTTGATAATCACCACCATCATGTGATTGCATATACTTCAATGAAATACAATGTTTATTTGGATTTTTAAATTATATAATATGTTTTAGCATTTTTAAAAATATTATGTATTTAATTTTTTTTCCATAAATAGAAAATATAACTTTGTGATGTTAGGGAGTATACTTGCATTCATACTGATGTAAGATGTGGACGTTCCAATCTGTGTAAGTGAAGAGCACTCCCAAAAATGGTGCCATCTGTGCAAGTGAAGAGCATTATAAATAATGTAAGTATATTACAAAGAAATTAAAAATCAAATTTTTTATATGCCTATAATCATCACACACACGCTAAAGCAATCTATGCAAGTGCAAAAAATAAGCAGTTTAAATATGACAGAAATAACTGCACACAGTCAGAGGAATCACTGCAAGTGCACACGACTTATAAAAAATTTATAATTATTTTAGATATCTCACAAATATTAATATTAATATTTGCTTTCTACTTTTTCATTTAATACAATTTATACTGGATTTGTCTGTATTTTTAAAATATTTCTTTTTCTATTTTTGATTTAATATATTTTAAACTCCTTTCGATCTCCTCCGGACCGCAGGAGATCACTAGTGGAGTAGACAGTGAGCTATTTTCACACTTGGACCCCTCTGTCATCTCTGATGGGCCCCCAATGTCCTCCATACCCTTTTACCAGCATCCACTCTATCCCTGCT
>JBCATW010000188.1:0-10608 GCA_038406705.1 Eurycea bislineata
TCCTGTTTTTGTGTTTCAGCTTGGGCTGATAGTGTATTCACATCTACTCATATGGAGTGTGAAGTACATGGAAGAGATTATGACTATGTGTGACCTTATTTTTGAATTGTTACTCATATATAGACATACTGAGCCTTAAAGGGTGCCAACTTCCGTGTGCATTTCTGGAGTACCCTTCCTCCCTATTCCTGGAGATACAGATGTGTGGGTTCAGTAGTCCCCCTTGTTCAGCCTCCGCGTTTACTTCCACCTTACCCAGCCCGGCTGAGGAGTGAATACCACAGTGGCCCTGTTCCTCATCTGTACGGCTTATTTATCTATACGTGTCCTATAAAGGAAAGAAGAACTCTTCTCTTTTATTTGCATTCTCTTCCTTTATTTGTCATCATATTTCTGTTTTCTATTATCCACTTTCGTGCATACTCATGCTATATAATAACACTGCAGACTTGTCTATATATTTATATACATATATCTATATACATACTTCTTCACCTTCACCTCGTTATGTACATTCATATTGCTTTCATATTGCATCTTTCTATTTTCTATTATGATGTGGTTTCATACCGTTTTATATTGTTAGCAGAAATTTTTATTGATTTGCATATATACGTTATACAGAATTATACAGACTATCTTTTCCTTTTATTAGTATTCTCTTCCTTTATTAACATTCAGTTTAATTGTTTACATTTATACATATATCCTGAGATATAAGAACTATCTTCTTTTATCTTGGCATTCTCTCCTTTATTAACATTCAGTTTATTTGCTTATATTAATACATATATCATGAGATATAACAACTGTCTTCTCTTTTATTGGCATTCTCTTCCTTCTTATACATTTTAGTTTATTTGTTTACATATATACATGAGCTATATAGAACTCTCTTCTCTTTTATTGGCATTCTCTTCCTTTATTTACATTCGTCTGGGAGCTTTCTATGTACGCTCGCATTCCCTTGATGAGTATCAGCACTGGTGTCCAAAATATTGTACAGGGGATTAGTAGATGGCGAGTGGTGCTAGATTTCCGGGACTGAGATGGGTTTTGAGAATAGCACGACTGCTGATTGGTTGGAAGGGAGCGAGAACCTAGGAAGGGACGAGCCCTCCAATCGGCAGCTAATTTTGGTAGCAGCGGTGCAAGGAGCACACCTGCAGACGGAGACCTGCGGAAGGCAGAGCAGTTCCTTTTTTGAAGCTTTTTATTACTAAGGATTGTAAAATTGTACAGGGTATTAGTAGAGGGCAAGTGGCACTAGATTTCCAGCACTGGGAGGGGTTTTGAAAATAAAGCGACTGACGATTGACTGGAAGGTTCTAGGGGAGGGAGAGCAAGAGCCTAGGAAGGGACGAGCCCTCCAATAGGCACATACACCGGCATTGTAAGGGGTCCAGTCCTGGGCGACGAGACCAACAAAAAAAACAGACAAAGGAGGAGGGCTGTTAACAGTGACTGGTAAGGCAAGGCTACTGCAGTAAGTCTGGGCTATCAGGCTCTGCAGGACCTCGAGTGGAAGAAGCAGCAACCAACCAAGGTGACAGTGGCAATTACTGGCATCACCCCTTTTTTACTTTGCTACTTATAGTATACTAATTGGTTCTTTAACAACATTCTGGCACTGATAATATTACATACCCCCATATAACTGTTTGTAATTTGTGTGAACCCCACTCAAACAAACGTATTGGTAGTACAAGTGTTACCTGGGTTTATGGTACTTGTTGAACTCTGCTCTTCATAGAACAGTACCACCATTCATAGAACTGTCTATGGTGCATGTGCAACACTGTACTGCGCGGCCGCCTACAAGGGTTTCCAACACAGGTGGTGTGATTTCTTCTGCCAATAGTGTGCACTGTGTTTCCCTTACCTTATCGTATTTTCCACTAGGCTGTGTGACTTCAACTGCTTATAGTGGGCACTCTTAGTATTTCCTTACAGAGGATATAACTCTGCATAACACTGCCTATAGTGTGTTCTTGTGGCAATTCCTTACAGGCGAGTGCTGCTGCCTTAAGGGTGTACTCCTAGTATTTTCCTACAGCTTTTACAACTCTACATAACACTGCCTAATGTACCCTCAGAATTCCTTTTCAGTTTAGAGAACACCAACAAGTGACCCCAACCAGGTTGTGCGATTTCTGCTTCCTAGGGGGGAGGAAGGGTACTCCAAGTATTTCCCTACAGGTTATAGAACATTGCATAACACTGCTACTTCAAAGTGTTTCCCGTAGGGCAGTGCGAGTGATGTCAATTATAGGGTGCACTCTAAGCATTCCCCTACAGGTGATTTCGGCTGTCCATAGGGTGTACGTTTAGTATTTCCCTACAGGTTATATAACACGGCTACCAAGAAGGGTTCCCACCAGCTTTTGTGTTTTCTCCTGACTATAGTCTACCCATACCATTTCCTTACCAGTGGTGCAATACTGTGTAACACGACTACCATTCCTGCTGGTAGTTGCCTGCCGCCAACACAGTTTTCCCTTAGTATCTCCCTACAGGTTGTATAACAGTCTATAACACTGCTAGCAAGCAGTGGTTACCGCCAGGTTGTGACTTGTACCGCCTATTGGGTTCACACTATGGTATCTCCAGGTGGTATAACACCATGTAACACTGTTACCTACATGTTTTTTAACACCACGTTTGGGTGATATCTGCTGCATAGAGTCCCTTTCCCTTGGTATTGCCTTACAGGTTGTATAACAATGCATAACACAGCTTCCGATAGGTTTTTCCTCACCAGATTGGGGAATTTCTGATGCAGAGTTTTTTTTACCCTCGGTATATCCTTACAGGTTGTATAACGCAAGGAATTCAAAGAACCAGACTGCCTGGGCAATGCGGAACCAGCATCGCAAGACCGCCATTTTATTTATTTATTTTATTTTATTTCATTATCACGCGCTGCAAGCCTGCAGGCACCTGGGCGCCACACAAGACAGACAAGAAAAACACAACAAAAATAAAAATATATAGCCTGATAACAGCAGGCCAATGCAGCACTGATAGAACCAGCAGAATGCTGAAGAAAATGAGTAAAGCTAACTAGCTTAGCGTTTAACAGAAAAGAGGAGTCTTAAGCAGCCTCTTAAATAGCGACAGTGAAGCTGTTGAACAAAGTCAGGGGAAGTGGATTCCACAGGTAGGGAAACTGGTAGTTAAAGAATTGCGGACCACCATGTTTAAGATTGATACTAGGCACTTGCAGTAGTTGGCTAGCACTGGATCCAAGAACACGACGGTCCTGGAGCCAATTCTTTCCTGAAGTTAAGACGGACTCTTACCGTACAAACATTTATGTCCAATTGTAAGCAGTCGGAAATGAATCAGAGTTTCAATTGGAAACCAGTGTAGAGCCTTCTGATACAGTGAGACATGGTCTCTGCGGCCTAGTCCCACAATGATTCTGACAGCAATATTCTGTGAGGTCTGGACACACGCGATTTTGTCCCCGTTAGTGTCCTGTAGAAGAGAACAGTAGTCAATTTGCGACCCTTGAACAGCCCTGGCCAGGGTTGCACAGTTCTCTTTTGAGATTTAAGGATGCACCTTGCAAAAAAGTTTTAGATAATAGGCCGAAGACCAACATGTGTACTTAACATAGGCCTTCATGGACATGTCCGCGTCCAAGATGACCCAAAGGGTTATCACTCCATCCAGAACTGGAACAGCACAGCCAGCTATAGAGATTGGCATATTCAAGGCCTAACTTCCCAAGTCTTCCTAAGTCGGACTGCCTGCTAGAAGGATCTCAGTTTTTGGCGTCATTGAGGGCCAATCCATTGTTCCTCACGCACCCCTGAATGATGCTGTATGCCCGATTGACACTAGCAGAATCCTCATCGTAAACACAAGTAATGGGAAGCAGGACCTGCGTGTCATCTGCATAGTTTGTACAAGCGATCCCATCTGTGTCAAGAAGCTCAAATAACAGTAAGGTGAAGATATTATATAAAGTTGGGCTAAGGCAGGAACCCTTCAGTACGCCGCAAGTCAGGGAAACGGGCTGGGCCATGGCATCCCCACGAAAGACCCTGGCTTCCGCCAGGAAGGTACCCACCAGCAGCATCAACAGAAAAATGCTCGGAGGTAACAAGTCTGTCGGCCAGTATTTGATGATCGACAAGGTTGAACGGCACCAACGGGTCAAGCAACATTAGCAGAGCGAGAGAGCCTAGATCCATTAGATGGTAGATATTAGAGCAAAGATCAAGAAGGGCCGTCTCTTTGCTGTGCGCCTCCCTGAAGCCAGACTGTCTTTTGTGCAGAATATTATGATGTTCTAGGAACACCCAGAATATTATGATGTTCTAGCAAAGCCTGGACCTGAAGCTAGGCCACTCAGCAAATCTAGATCTGAATTCTTCCAAAACAAAATAAAAAACTTCCAAAAGAGCTACAGCACTCAAGAGCTGTATGGCCAAAAGGCCAATAAAAGTAAACTCAAGTCCGCAACCTCGACTCAAGCCGTTCACCCAAGACACCCCTTAAAACAACTTCAGACACATATCAAAATCAGAATGCGCCAAACAAAGGCTTGATATTACTTCAAATGATAACATTCTCTATCAGTCATCAATCTGAACAATTATGAAATCAAATGCACAGTCAGTTTTGATTTGTATAATTTGGTGATAACGCTACCAGGAAATCTGGTAATTTAATTTACAAAACCACCAGGACAATAGCAACTTCGGTAAAAAAAATGTGTTACTTGATTGTGACGAAAAAGTGTCCATCGCAGTCATGGATACCCCAAATCCCACCATCATCCTAGGACGTATCTCATCACCTACCCTGCCAGAGGGGGACGCCACCATTGGTGGAGTCCTTCCTAAGTGGAAGCTTGGCAAGAGTCCTTGCCTCTCCCCTATCCTTTGTTTGATCTTTAAGACAGCCTGGGTGTCGGCTATATCAACTATGCCAACAATATTCAGGTCGTGTTGAAGTTGTCTGGAAACTATGAACCGACTGTGGCCATTAATCAGATTTATTCTACTATTCATGAATGGATGGCAGCAAATTTGTTGACCCGGAACGATAATAAGACCGAGCATCATCCTGGGCAACATTTGAAATAACTAGATATTGAGTTTTCCCACTTTGTCATTGCAGGTTGCTTGATTCCAGTGGCTTCTCACGTCAAAACACTAGGCTTTATTCTAAAAGCACAGCTCACCATGAAAAATGTGGCACATCTCAAATCATCTTGTACGTATATCACCAAACTACTGCGACAGATCAGGCCTTATTTGTCCGAAGACAATATGGCTCTGGTGGTGGAAGCCCTAGTTAACTCATACCTAGACTATTATAACAAGCTTTTGCTGGTCACACCGCCAAAAACATCAAATCAGCTGCAAGTTGTGCAAAACTGTGCCATCAGAGCATCTGCAGGCTGGACCGGAAAGCTCATGGTACACCAAGTAGGATGGCATTACAAAGACTTCCAGTTAAGCATAGAATCACCCATAAGACCGCCTCCCTAGTGCAAAGAGGCATATCAGGGTATTCCTCCTCCTACCTCTCGAGCGCATTCAGTCAGCCCCTACTGCAAGAGTCTGGCACTGGCAATCAGACACTGCTGCAACCACGTTTCTAACTGACAGGCTTTGGGGGCACTAGGTTTGATGTTCTTGCCCTCCGCCTCGGGAACGACCATCAACCACCCTCGCTGAGGATCTCTTCGCTCCCAGTATTGAAGTAAGCAGTCAAGACAAGTCTGTTTGACCTACCCAGATAATATGTTGGTGCTGACCGTGGTCTCCCCTGCTCTCTGAGCCAGTCGCAGTTTTGTTACTTGTAATGTTCATCTGTCTTGTCTTTAATGTGTGCTCTGAAGCCTACAGGCATGTGGCACGTAAAATCAAGAAATAGGCATTCTGACATTAAAATCACCCATGACCAATGTGTTAAAATGGCCTTTGTACCAATGGCTTGCAACAAAGAAAATATGGAGAAGCAATTTTCTGCAAGATTTGATGAGGTAGGACGACAGGCGACAAGCGATCAGGACAGAGAGAACAGGTAGCAAGTGAGGAGGGTAGCTGGCAAGCGTGAACAACGGCTGGTGAATGAGGGTAGAAGCTGGTGAAAGAGAGAACAGATTATTGCTCGTAGCAATTTGAGGACACTCTCGGTCATCAGGGAATGTTTTAAAATGGACATCACACCCGTCACCTTGTGAGACTTGAGCCATCAATCAAAAAGCTGAGTTGTGTTTATCAACAAAACCCCCAAAACAGTATCTTACTTCAGCTTTGCTGTGGTCATCAAAGTGCAAAAAAGAAAGGGAACGTGGTCAAGTTCATTAACAAACTACTGTAAAGATTTGGAACCACACGCAAGAGCCACAGGCGAAGCCATGTGAAGCTACAAAGTGTGTGGAACGAAGGTAGCCTCTCGCTTCCTAACTTCCAGATCTATGCATGGGCTGCTCACATTTGTCGCATCAAAGAACTACTGGGGATCAGACCATTGACAGGATTTCATACTAGCGCTCAAGCAAATTGTAAACCTAGGCAGTCTTTTAAATTTGACAATCCGAAATTCAAGAAAGTTGGACTAAAGGTAGTTAAAGCCTATGCCAGGATCTGGAACAATATTAAAAACTATATTGAAATTCCGATACTGCATGAACTAACACCTTTATGGGATAATAGTGATATATGCATACCATCTGGGGATGTTCAGGCAGGACTATGGAAACAGATGGTGTGAAATGGGTCAGACAATGTGCGACAATGGGCGCATGAAATCTTTTGCAGACCTTCAAAATCAGTTTAACGTTGCGATTCAGCTCTTTTTTTAAAAAAAATACCGGCAAGTTAGAGAAGCCTTATGCAAAAGCTTGAAAATTATGGACCGTGGTCCAAATTATGATTTACTTGTTACTGAGTATTTTACTGGAGCAGGGTTTACTGGGGCATATTATATGGTTTTACCAGGTTCAGATGAGACGTATGTTCAGGAATTGCAGTAAGATGGTCGGCACGGATTAGGGAAGGGGTGACGACTTCAAATATTCAACAAACACTAGAATGGGCAGATAATTGCGGTCTGTATACCAAACCTAAGATTTAGCATTTTAATTTGAGATTTCAGCTATATTATACTCTGCTGGACCAATAGCTTAAGACACCAATGCCCACGGTGTGGGGAAACACAAGCTGGTTTATTACATATGTTTTTTTATTGTGCTCAGCTCCAATCATTTTGGTATGATGTATTGGATAAAATTTATGAAGTTTGTAAAGCAACGTTCAAGTATTAGAATTCATTTTTGGACCAGATGGGTCAAGGAAAGATGTTAATCCTCCTAATGCTAGGGCTTGGTGGGAAGGGCGGCTTAATGAGTTTCGCTCAGGAGAAAGAGTGCTACAGACTAGATGAAACCTGGGCAAGCTAACTAACTGGTGGGAGCCAATTATGAACTTTTACAATAACGAATAATGACTATAAATCGGAATTAAGCTTTTGCTTTCTGTAAGTGATGCCTTGTACTTTGACATAAAATGGAATTTTGCTTTATGTAAATGTTCTCTTTTTTTATTATATTTTTAGTAGAAAAAAAGGAAAGGAAAGGTTTGGAATCTTTAAGCCTTCTATGCAATTACACCAACTTTTTAATTCTAGTTTTCCATAACACAGATTTGCTTTATTTATCCTTTGGTTTTTAGGATCTTAGAAAAAAAAGGTTAAATAAAAACAGAGGGGCATACTTCATCAATATAAGATAATGGTTACGTGCTTATGAAGGAAGGGAACTAGTTATGCACTTCTAGGGTAACATTGGTTCTGGTGGTATACTTCCGCGATATCACAAACTTTACCCCGCCAGGCTTCGGACATCACAAGCCTTCACATTGCAGGACCCGCACATCTTGTCTGAATTTATACCGTTCCAAAGTTGTTTGAATACCTATCTATTCTAGTCTTTCTTGTCCTCTCTTGTTGGTGTACTTCCTAGCACCAAGACGCCTCTGCGTAATCGCATGCTCTTCAAGTGACCTCAAGATAAGAACAGAAGATTCCCAGGATGCTCATCTTTGAACCTAGTGGTCACGTGGTTCCAGGTCAGAGAGAAGTTTCTCAGCCCCCTTTACTTTGATCGATATAGGTGTAGACTATGCTGGTGTCTGTATCAATGTGCACTTCATTCAACGTGGTAATTGGCATCAAATGTATATATATCTATACTGGTCACCCTGGACGTGGTGTCGCTTTGCACCTGCATTGAACACGAACAAGGAATATCGGCTGCTAATTTCTTTCTACAGGAAAGATCAGCCTCCTACCGCAAACACACTGAAATGCTACTCCAAATGATGACACTGGTCTTGAAAAATAACTTTTTCATGTTCAGAAGACAATACTACCAACAAATCTGCGGCACAGCCATGGGTACCAAATTTGCGCCCAGCTTTGCCAATTGCTTCATGGGACACTTCGAGACGGAAGTCGTATGGAGTGAGAAAACCAAAGACAGGCACAACAAGATCACCTACTGGAGAAGGTATATAGACGATATCTTCATGGTTTGGTCATCTACACAAGAAGAACTAGAGAGATTGGTCAATGCACTAAACAACAATACTATGATCAAACTCACGTGCAATCAAAGCCAAACAAGAATCACATTTCTAGACCTGGAGGTCTATATAGAAAACAATATGCTTCAAACTAAGCTCCATCGGAAAAGTACTGCAGCAAACTCTATCCTGCATGCAACCAGCATGCATCCCCAGCACACCTTCAGCAATCTGTCATACGGAGAAATGCTAAGAGCCAAAAGGAATTGCAGCACTGAAGCAACTACCAACTGCACCACGATGGAAATGCAACAAAGACTCCGAAAGCGAGGATACAACAAAAAAATTCTAAAAGACAGCAGAATAAGAGCATCTGCTCATCAGAGATCTGAACTACTTACTGCTATCCAGAAAACCCCCAACGTCTAATGCAAGCACCAGAGCCATTATGACATACTCCACCACATCGAGCAAGATCCATCATAAATACAAACAGAACTAGTCCATTTTGTTGAGCGACAAGATACAGTCACAACTTCTGCCACCGAAACCTACCACCACATACAGAAGGGCATCAAACCTGCGAGAAACTCTGCAAAAGTGAACTCACCGATAACTCCTGGCTAAAACCAACACCAGGATACCACCCATGCCAGAAATCATGCATTACATGTGAATGCCACAGAGAACCCACCCTCACATTCTCCTAGAACAACTCTGAACTGTTCACCATCAAGCAGAGAATAAGATGTACTACGACGCACACTGTTTACACACTAGAATGCCCATGCGGCCTAGTGTATGTTGGAAGCACCATCAAGCCTTTCAAGGAACGTGTGCTGCAACACATTTGCGCCATTAAAAACAATGACCGAAGTTATCCAGGGGCCAGGCACTATTGCATATACCACGATACAGAGAAAATCACCATCAAACCGACTGGAACCCAGGACATAACATTATCAGACAGGGGTGGCAATCGTGTACAACAACTCCGACAAACGGAAACAAAATGGATCATGAGACTTTACACATACGAAAAAGGACTAAATGAGAACTATGGGCTTCACCACTTCGCATGATCTAACTTAAACTTGAACATGAACGCAGTACCACAGAATTACTAGGGCCAAGATACCCCGGTCACACTCCTCACATCGGGAACCACCACTTGCCCTAGCCACCACCTAAAACACTGCACCAGCACACCAGTAACCACCACCCATATCACATACACGTGGGAGGTGGTGTACTAATTTGCTGAAATCTCTCTTTGCAGCTTCCCGCTGACCCTACGTATTAATAGGGTTGAGCAACTCGCCACTCTGCACGTAGCTCGCGGGCTCTTTTTCCCTCACCCTCGTCCCCCTTTCCCTCACACACCTTGCGTACCCTTTGGAGCGTGAGTTTTACTTGTGTAAACAAGACCTATCCAGGAACCAGCTGGAGGACACAGGCACAACTGTGAATTTCACCACTGAGCGCCGTAAACATTGAAATCACATTTGTGATTGGCTCTCTAGAGCACTGACATACGGACGGCTTCGTCACCTCGGCTCAACACTAGTGCCAGTTAAAGCACATCACTCCGTCAGCACTCCAAACACAGATACCCACTGCACAGTTGGAGTTGGCTGCTCACCTGAACGCCACTAACGTCTCACTCATCTGCCATCGGAAGAATGGGCCAAGTGAGGTGAGCGTGCCAAATTACGTATGTAGCATGAGAAGAGTGCCGGACTGTGAGAGGGCAGGGCCTGCAGCAGTGTTTTCAAGTCTCCCTTTAATTTTCTTCCTGCAGCCGTGAAAACCCAAGTGTCGCAATTTCGTTTAATTTATGAATTTAATGTGCTTTTTCATTTTTAACCCGTAAGTGACACCACTCCTTTAAGCCTAACTGTTCATTTATCTGGCAAAATGTATACATAGTTTGAATATGACAATGTACCATGTTAAGTTAACATGTTTCTCCTTATAAAAACTATCTGAAACCCTTCAGTCATTTCATCAGAAAAAAATTATGAGAGTAAATGCGGATATCAAAGGTTTAGTCATAAGT
>JBCATW010000189.1:0-10605 GCA_038406705.1 Eurycea bislineata
TGTGCGAGAGTTTTTTCGAGTTCCCATCTTGGGGACTCTAGGTGCACAAATATATATATAAAATTTATTTTTATGGCAACCTAATCAATCAATCTCTGGCTTGCCAGGCAACCGGAAGTTTATTTCGAGATGCCTCAAATTATACCCCCAAACCAAGTCCTACCAGGGCTTATTACCAGAAACATTTTTAAAAAATTATGGGGAGTTCAATAAAACAAAGTCTTCAAGAGACAATACAACCCTTGCAAGAATCCTTTGATGCTATGGCTGTACATTTACGCACTCAATCTAAACACCAAAATGAAATTTTGAGTAAGGTCGTAAATGTGGCACCAAATCCTACTAAGGAACACTTGCCACAGTCAGGCAGGAAGGTGGCCTTCAAAAAGAAGCACACCACTTCTAACCCCAAAACAGCATCTAAAAGACCCTCAGCCTGGGAGGAGAATTTATCCAGCGCAGACTCTGACTCCGACTGGAGCACATCACCAAACCCTCTAAAATATAGATGGGATAAGTCCCTCCAAACAAAAAAGAGGAAGTATGAGCAACCAACCGATCCTTCTTCAGATCCCGAAGAAGGTCAGGTATCAGAGGACGAAGGAGAGGACCAAAATAATTTCGACCTTAAGACCCTCTGCCGCCCACGTGCCTCGACTTGGTACCCTTCACCTGACGCAGCCAACTACTTAGAAAAGATGCTATGAACCCCCTTAGATAAACAGGCTAGGGCAATAATGAAAGCAGAATGCCCCAGACCATACTCTAACGCAAAAATAACTGATACTCCTGAAATCAACCCCAAAGTACTAATGTACGCTGGGAAACTACCGAAAGAAATAAAGAAAGGAATAGACCAAGCTTGGTCCCTATGCCAAGACAAACTTCTAGATGTCTCTGGCTCACTTGCCAAAATTCTGGATATGGCCTACCATTTTAAAGATGGCCAAGAAATTGACACCAATGAGTTATTGGGATGGGCACAAAGAGCAACTTGCTTTCTTAGGCAACGCCAATACGGCGATATCGACAGAGAGAAGGAAGAGCATTCTTCTAAAATTTGACAACTCCTTAGTGGAAATGGCTAGTTCAGAGCCTGGACCCTCAGCCGAGGGGAGATTGTTCGGCCAAGCTTTCATAAAGGAAATGCTTAAATACTCTGGAGAATTCAGGGATATAGATAAAGCTAGAGCTACCATGAAAGCGGTTTTCGAACCAAGAGAAATATTTGGAAAGGCCGGTAGAAACAGGGGAAGATCTACCGGCCGCGCCTATTCCAATTTCCCCAGAGGAAGAGGCTCCTTTATCAACAGAGACACCTTCTTCCCCACAAGACCTGCAAGATACATCAGGGGTCGAGGCTACCGGGGAGCTCCTTGACACGGAGCACCTCCTCCAACAACCGGTGAGTCTCTTACATCCACCAAACCATACTGCCGCCCGCTTATCCCATTTCATTCAGCGCTGGCATTCTGTTTCGAAGGACCCATGGGTTCTCTCTGTAGTTCAGGGGTTTTAGATAGATTTCACATCCCTACCCCATCAACCCCACGAACCGCGCCCAATCAATTTCTCTCCAGAAGAACAAGAGCTGATTCAGAAAGAAGTGGACAGCTTACTAGAAAAGAGGGCAATAGAAGAAGTGATCGATTTTTCAGAAAGTTTCTTGAGCAACTTATTCCTGGTCGCAAACAAGACAAAATTGCGGCCGGTAATAAACCTCAAGGAACTAAATTCTTTTGTAGTGTACAACCACTTCAAAATGGAGGGAATTTACCTCCTCAGAGACCTTTTACAGGACAACAACTGGACGATCCATCTGGATCTCAAAGACGCATATTTAGTAATCCCAATATGCAGCGGTCACAAGAAATACCTCAGATTCCGGTGGGCGGGGAAGATGTGGCAGTTCACCTGCCTACCATTCGGTCTATCTTCCGCCCCTTGGATCTTTACAAAATTAATGAGACCTGTGGTTGGAATCCTTCGTCAGAGGGGAGTCTGCCTTATAGTATACATGGACGACATCCTAATTCTCGCCCAATCACAAAAAGAAGTTCAAAACCTCGCTCAATGGGTAATAAACTTATTACAGAACTTAGGCTATTTGGTAAACTTGGAGAAATCCAAACTCAACCCATCTCAAAGGATGGAGTTCCTCGAATTTCTAATAGACACAGTCAAGGCCCAGCTAGAGCTACCCATGAAGAAAGTTCTAGCGATCAAGAAGGAGATTCAGTGGTCCCTCTGGCATCCTGAAATGACTCTACGCCAACTTGCTCGTCTAATCGGCCTCCTATCATCCTCCATCCAGGCCATCTTTCCGGGCCCCCTACACTACAGGGCCCTGCAGCACCTGAAGTCAGCCCACCTCCACAAGGACTTGGACTACAACAAAACCATAGTCCTAGACCCACCATCGAAGGAAGAACTCCAATTGTGGTTAGACCATGTCCAAGCCCAATGGGGCTTGGACAATGGGGGGGCCATTTTCGGCTCTCGCCAGAACTAATAATAGAATCAGACGCAAGCAGATCAGGCTGGGGAGCCCGTTGCGGGTCAGTCTCAACAGGTGGAACTTGGTCCTCGAATGAGACTACATTACACATAAATTGTCTGGAGTTGCTAGCTGGTTCCTTTGCCATAAAATGTTTGGTCAAAGACCGTATAAACTGCTGCATCCTCCTTCGTATGGACAACGTTTTGGCAGTCAGGTACATTCAGCGCTTAGGCGCGGATCCGCTCTCAGAGACTGGCGAACATAGCCCGCGAGCTCTGGCACTACTGTGTAGAGAGGAAAATCAGTTTAATTCCAGAACACATAGCCGGGAAGCAGAACACCACAGCAGACCGGTGGTCCCGCTACAGCAACGATCGGAGCGACTAGAAGTTAGATTCTTCAGTCTTCCAGCCACTGATGGAGGCATGGGGTCCTTGCAAAATGGACCTCTTTGCCTCTCGCCACAACCATCAACTTCCGGACTTCTTCAGTTGGCCCCAGATCCGGAAGCAAAGGCAACAGACGCATTGCTCCAGAATAGGGGAAACAATTGGAATGGAGTTCTTGCAGTTCTCCGCCGCTCTCAAGCCCGCCTGGTTCTTATAACCCCTTGCTGGCCAACTCAGTCTTGGTATCCCTCCCTCCTAGAGTTGTCAGGAGACTACCCGTTTCGCCTTCCAACCTATCCAACTCTTCTCACGAACCCCCTCGGCCAGCTTCACCCGTTGCTGGCATCGGGAGTCCTGAATCTGATGGCATGGAAAATCTCAGGAATCAATAGAGAGCCCCAGGTCTTTCAGAATAATCTCTGTATTACATAGCAGAGTCATGGTCTCTAGGAACCAGGAAGATCTATAGATCAGCTTGGAGTGCCTGGCTGCGTTGGTGCTTAGAAATGGACCTGGATCCCTTACAGGCATCTGTTGTAGAAGTTTCAAACTATTTGTCCGAACTCGCCTCAAGTAGTAAGCTCTACTGCAACGTCAACGTGGCAAGGTCCGCAATTTCTGCCAGTCACAATCCAGTTTCAGGCACGCCCCTCGGCGAACACCCATTAATTTGCAGAATAATGAGGGGCATAAGATTATGCAAACCTCCATCAGCCAAATATACATACTTTTGGGACGTAGATCAGGCCCTAACCCTGTTTATGAACTGGCAGGACAACCCATTCCTAAACTTAAAAGACTTGTCAGCTAAACTTACCACCCTTCTTTGCCTCATTTTTTGCAAGCGGGTGTCGGACGTCAGGGCTTTAGAGGTAAATAGGATGCATTTTACTCCAGAAGGGGTTTCCTTTTCAATTCATAAGAGAACAAAGACTCTTCTTCAAACTGTGTGGTATCCTGCTTATCCTCATAATGTAAAATTATGTGTTTCATGTCTGAAAGAATATTTGTTTAGAACTGAGCCATATAGAGGCCAAAACTCTCAGATCTTGTTATCCGTAAGAAGGCCATACCACCCCGTTGGCTGTCCAACCCTGTCAAGATGGGTGAGATACACCCTATCCCGCGCAAACATTGATACCCCCATTTTCGGAGCTCACTCCCTCCCCGGCGCTATGGTCTCTAAGCAATTTCAACTTGGAGCTAAATTAGATGACATAATAAGTTGCGCCGACTGGTCCGGCGACTCCATGTTTAAACGGTTCTATTTCAAACCAATTGATCATGTCACTAACGTAGCTCTAGAAAGACTTTAAACTTGCCATAATGTGAGCCTCCGTGCCCCTTGCCATAAAATGACGATTGTGCAAATAACATATGACAGGACAATCGTGATTTTATTAAAGAATGGCACGGAGGCGAGCATTATCCCACCCTTCATCTCTTCCTAGTCCCTCCCGACTACTTCTAGTAACACGATTGTATTCTCCTCCTCTTATAGCACCGGAGCAGAAGTGAAATTACAACCAGTTTCTCCAAGGATCGCTTTGTCCTGCGGAGCCAGTTTTCAAAGAGTTTTTCCGTTCAAGTCCTTAATGTGAAGCGGATTTCCAAAGTCACAGCCTAAACAAAGAGGACAGTTGGTAGTTTTGGAACCTTCTTACCACATTCCACAGTGCCTGATTGGTGGGCATTATGTGTATTACCTTCTTCTTGAGAACTACAGTTGTAAAGCAGTTCTCATGCTGCTGGGAAGTTGCAAATAAAGATGTTTTGCCATAATGGTCGCCTCCGTGCCATACTTTAATAAAATCACGATTGTCCTGTCATTTGCACAATCGTCATTATCAATGACACAATAAGGAGAATTTAAACCCTGCTGCCATTCAAATGGAACTCTTATGGGGGGCAAAAGGAATGGGAGGTAAAAGAACAAAGATTTACCAATCAACAGATGAACCAGTTTCATCCAAAGAATTGACTCTTCTAATGTATCACAGGAAATGCATGGATCTACTTTTTCTTTAAATACAGATGATAGTCTTTTCTTCATCACCATTGACAATGAATGGTATTACCAAGAATTCTACATTTATTTAAAGGAAACATGAAATCTTAAAAGGAGGCCCAAATATAAGGGAGCCTTTTGTAGGTTTAGAACAGGTTCCATTTTGACTGATATATAAATACATTTATTCGGACTTCAGTAGGTTATTAAAAAAAAATATTTTTTAACTTGTGACTGAAGGCAAAAACGTGCAAACTGAATGGATGAAACTTTTGTACGAGCCACATTTTTAAAAGTATCATGTGTTCTAAAACGGTTCATAGGTTCTTGAAATTTAAAAAACTATGAAAACTAATTTAATAACAATTATGGTTATGGTTATTGGGACTGTTTGTCATCTTTTATATGGGGCCCTCACAGACACAGGACATCCTTAGCCACGCTCATGTTGCCATCATCGGAGGGCGGTCTAGCCGTCCCTGACCTAGAACTCCATTATCAGGCTGCTACTTTAACGCATGCTGCCCACTGGCTCTCCAACACGATCTCTCAAGAAACCACACTTGTCTCTTACTTAATTCTGACCATGCAATGCTGACTGGCCTATTACTGTGAGATCAGTTAGTTAGTGTTGGTCCACGGTTCTTCGCCGGTTCGGCATTATGGGGCTATATTCTCCAGACTCAGATATTTAGTCTCTCCAACACTTTTCGAAGTTATTAACGAATTTTGATTACACACACTGGATGGGCAGTGGATGCACACACATGGTCGACCTGTTTGGTGATACAGGATTTTAGTCGTACTCAGAAATGAGTGCACGGTACAATTTAGGTAAAGGCCACTTTCTGCACTACCTATTATTATTATTATTATTATTATTATTATTTATTTATTTATTTAAAGTGCAATATCGCCAGAACAGGCCTCAGGGCACCAACAAACAACCACAACAAACAGTATCCAAATCAGAAGGCAAGGGAAATAGGAAGCAGTCCGGGTCAAGGCGGAGCAGGTAGATCAAAAGAAACAGAACGGTAGAGAATTAGTCGTTTGAATTAAAGAGGTATGTTTTAATTTGTTTCTTGAAACCAGGGACTGTGCGGATGGTTTTAAGGTCAGTTGGCAGAGCATTCCATGCAGTAGCCGCATAAAGTTCAAAGGCTGCCGAACCCAATCTCTTGAGTTTAAACACAGGAACGTGAAGCTGTAATAGAGAATTGGAACGGAGCGTACGATGGATAGGTGCTGGTGTAATCAAAGCTTGGATGTATTTGGGAGCTGCCTGGTGTTGTGCTTTATAGGCCATGGTGAGCATCTTGTGACGGACCCTCGCAGAGACAGGTAACCAGTGTAGGGATTTTCTGTGATCGGAAATATTATCTCTTCTGGTCACTCCGCAGGCTGTGCGGACGGCCGTATGCTGGATGACCTGAAGTTGTTTGAGACCAGAAGTACCAGAGCCGGCGAGAAGGCCGTTGCAGTAGTCAAGACTCGAGTTTATCAGTGCTCCCGCAACTCTGGCACGGTGGTCAACACACAGGTAGGGAGCAATCTGACGGAGAAGTCGATTAATGAACGCACATGAGGATTTTAGGTGTGATATGTGGCTACTCATGTCAAGATAGCGATCAAGATAACATCCAAGGGTTTTTACAGAGGTGGAAACTGGGATCGAGACGTTATTAATGATGAATTGGGAGTACTCAGGGCTGAGCGTATTAATGCGCTGATGAGTGCCAGCGATCAACAGCTCGGTTTTCCCAGGGTTAAGGGCCATATAATTAAGCGTCATCCAATCACCTATAAGGGAGAGTATTTTATCTAGTTTCTCGGAATCGGCTTTATAGTTCCTGGACAAGGGGAAGTAGAGCTGGGTGTCATCGGCGAAGTTCGTATACATGAGGCCCTCCTGGTCGAGAGATCAAAAAGGGGCCTCATGTATACGTTAAACAGGGTGGGAGATAACACCGCACCCTGGGGAACTCCGCAGAAAATGGGAGTAGGGATGGCACTTGAATCGCGAGTAGCAACACGAGAAGAGCGACCAGACGGGAACGAGCTGACCCAAGAGGCCGCATTGGGAGAGCAGTTGACGACTGACTGCAGACGGCTGACTAAAATTTGGTGATTGATGAGGTCGAAAGCCGACGATAGATCAAGTAATACAAGCATCGCGGCTCTTCCTGTGTCAATAATACGTATCAGGTTATTTTTCAGCTCCAATAAGGCTGTCTCCGTACCATGATACGCACGGAAGCCAGACTGCTTGTGGCCTAGAAGATCCTGCTCTATGAGATGCATTTGCAGCTGAGTGTATGCGACCGTATTAATGATTTTTAAAATGAACAGGACGTTTATGATTGGCCTGTAGTTTGCTGGCAGAGCTGGGTCCAAAGATGTTTTTTTCAATAGGGCCGTGACCCATGCGTGTTTAATGCTAGCTGGGACTGAATTTGAGGAAAAAGAGGTATTGACAATCTTGGTGATAATAGGGGCCAGGCATAGAATATTCTCGACTATAATGGAGGGGGGCAAGCATCGCCCAGGCAAGAAGTCGGTTTCATTTGTTGAACAGTTTTTATGATTTCTTGTATTGTAACGGCCCTAAAGGAGAAAGCTGGGCCAGGGAATGGTTTTTGAAGAGGAGGAGTGGTGTGCTCACTAGAAGCTGGGATGGTGTTGTGCATTTCATGAAGATGCTGTTCAATAACATCAAGGTGTGTGCGAGTTTTAGTGATCATGGCGTGTTGGATATTTTCACACCATGCGGAGTCTTTAGTTATGGTCTCTGTCATGGCAGAAGAACCCTGCAGTTCCTTAACAACAATAAACAATTCCCGACTGTCAGAGTTTGACTTAAGGATTCTGTTTTCAAGAAAGGTCTTTTTGGCAGCTATCACAGCCTTTTTGTACATAGTAGCAGCTTTTTGGTATAGCTTTCTGGTTTCTGGTGAGGGAGCAACACGCCAGCAGTGTTCGGCGGATCTTTTCTCTTTCCTGGCTAGCAGAACGTCATCTGAAAACCAACCATTTTTGACCATTGATGGTTTGATCGGTTTGGTACGAAGTGGTGCTAATATATCAATGGTTTCCTGTGTAGATGATGTGTAACAATCAATTAGTTCCTCAACAGTGGTGAGAGTGTGAAGCTCTGCTAGTTTGGGAGAGATGGTAGTAGAGAAATCAGTGGGTGTAACCCTTTTTAGATTACGCTTGGGTAGCAAGATGGGGCAATGGGGTGTTTTGGGCTTCGAGATTTGAGCAAGGTTTATCATGGTTTGAACTAAAAAGTGATCAGTCCAAGGTAGCTCCGTGACGGAGGGAGTGGAAATGGGGACATTATAGCAACAGAGCCAGTCTAAGGAATTTCCCTCACGATGAGTGGGTCCAAGCTGTGGTTGAAGGAAACCTAGTTTGGCAAGGATGTTATGTAAATTGGTTGCCTCCGGATCCTTGGGGTCATAGACCACGTGATTAAAGTCCCCCAGGAGGAGAACATGCGATTTTGGTTTCAAAATGGTATTTAATATGTCGAGCCACTGTGCTTCAAAGGAGGGAGGGGCTGTGGGAGGCCGGTACACCACCAAGATGGAGAGAGTGGTGTTATGGTCAAGTGAGAGCTTAAATAGAGCAGATTCGCAGCCGGTAATGGGGCTGGTTTTAGATAAGTGAATCAAGAGATTTGATTTAAAGAGTAGAGCTACCCCCCCACCAATAGCATGCTCATGGTCAACGTGTAAATAGCTGAACCCCTGAGGCGCAGCAAGTTGTATAGCATGATCGGCAGCTGGATGCAACCAAGTCTCCGTAACACAAAGTAGGTCTAAAGAGTGGTCTGTGATGGTGTCATGAATGTCGAGCGGGTGAGCCACTAAAGAATGGGCATTTATGAGGCCGAGATTAAGACCCTAGCTTTAAAACATGCATCTAAACTGACCTGGGGAGATCTACGTGAAGAACCAGCAAACCAGCATTGTGTCCTGCTGCATACAATCATGGGAAATACTTTGAACCATCAAACAAACCAAGTGCAAAAACTTTAAAAGTATGTCACATTTCTGAAATTGTTAGGACAGCATGTAAAATGGATATAAAATGATAAGGAAGACTAATTATTATTATTATTATTATTATAGAATTTATTAGACGCTGAACTGCAACAAGAGCTTTGCAGCTAAGCTAAGCATAAGGCAATAGGTTTTGCTTGCCAATCCCGACTCTCACTTCTTTTACTTTCTACATTCCCCCTCAAAACCCACTCAGAACTGTAATTTATGCAGTTATGAAGTTTGGTTTACAGTAATTGCATTTAAAAGTGGTGCATTTTCTATATTCTTGCTAGGCTTTAGTGACAAGCTGTGATCGAACACCTAAAAAACACCACATTTTGATAATCAAACTGTATGGAAAAACATGTTCATGGTAATAAAAGTATAGGCATGTTTTAATGCACTTTATATTTGTGTGCATTGTTTCAGTTTTCAAGTGCCATTGCACCGAATTGTACTGTTTGACAGCTTTAACCAGCTGTAACATGTCAAGGGTATCTTAAGTTCTGGTTGTCACCCTTTGCCGGCTCAACATTGTGTCCGAATGCATACACTACAAGCCCACATTTCATTTATTGGATAATAGGCATCACACAAGCGTCAAGAAAGGCGGTTTCACTAGTTGATGTTCATACGCCCATATATGATGCCCACAGGATAGCCTTATTTACTGTATAAAGCAAAAATAAAATGGGATATCACTTGCACAATTTGCTAATTTTTAAATTACATGTATTTTAGTTGTTATTTTTCAAATAAACCAAAATGTAAACTTAAATGTCTAAATCCATTTTCCAAGTTTTTCCATTTGTTATTGCACTTGGTTTTAGCACAGGGCTTTTTGTGTGGTTCAGTAGATCGTTGGGAAACTCCCAGCTCACCTGTTACCAAGGTCCATGTGCTGTATTGGGATGTTCTTCTATAGCAGAGGCGCCCTCGACTTCCGTAGACACAAATGTGATTGCTGTGTCTCCGCTGATACTTTTGTATGTAAAGTGCCGTCCATGCAACAGTCTGCCCGCAGAGAGAGTGGCATAAGCGTTCCAGACTCTTGGTTGAATTTCAGGAGTACACTCTCCAGCTGTCTTGTACGTATCAGCTGAACTTTAACTTTCTAAACTGTCTTTAAGGCTTGGTGCCTCTTGTATGCATTTAGGGAGATTTGGAAAAGGTCAACTTTCCAAAAGCGCAGACTTTGCGTTTTTTTTTGGTGGAAGGACACAAGTGCCACATGCTGAGCTAGCAGGGCGTGCTGCATGTGAGGAATGTGGTTTATCCACATTGTAAAAGACCATTGCGCTCTCGCCAGCCACCCCCCACCCATGTGTTCGTTGCCATTTGCATTCTTTTCATCACAGCATACACTCCTTTGCAATTCTGATCCCCACGCACAGACGCTCACGGGTTAAAGTGCTTCACAAGGCAATAAATAAACACCAAACAGTCGAACAGTATTCAACAGTTTTTAATTCATACTATGAAATGCGCAGTGCATGCAAGATATTACATACACTGGTCAGTGCTGCAAGTGGGACATTTTTACTACAGGAGCTCTCGGGGCGGGGCCAGGTTTGAGATAAAAGTGCGTGTCTAAAAGATGCGGGGCCAATCAGTGATTAACTGGCAAGTTGCGGGGTCAATTGAAACCTTTGGGGA